>JAGDYQ010000085.1:83035-94742 GCA_021962125.1 Bulinus truncatus | reverse complement strand
TAACTAAATATATAAATGTAAATTTCTGTGCAAAAGTATTTTCATTCATGTGTTTTCTTCATACTGAACATTTTGCATTCACTTTTGGAATGTAGATCTTATCAACTTAACTGCAAATATTTTGACTGTAAACTAAATTAACTTAAAGCCAATGTGAGCAATTTTGGGTTGTTTTTTTTTAACCATTTTTTATATTTTTTTAATTAAAGGTAGATGAAAACATTTTTTGAATTTTTTTTAATCAAGGGAGCTAAAATTCTTTTTTTTTTTTCACCTTGAATAAATTATAATAGGTATAAAAATGATTAATATAGACATACATAATAAAGAAATATCAATAAAATAGTAATTTTTTTATATTTTTGAGATGGGAATAATTTCTGAACAAGTCCAATTCTAAATAAAACGTTTCATTGGCAGTACCATGCTCATTGATGTTAAACTGAGACCCTGATACTCGCAGCTGGCAGTGTTGACATATGTGGTCAGCGTGCAAAATCTTTTTGCTGTTACACCCTAAGCATACTCTCGCAGCCTGCCATTTTTGCCAGAGGGGCTAGGCACACTATATCCTACCCCTCAGTCCGTTGTGACCGGAAAATCTTTGCCTTGCTAATTAGGCCTAAGCACTGTACCCACACCCTGGGAGTTTAACCAGCCTGGGCAAGTGCTAAAACCTTTTTATTCTGCCATGCCAGCAGATGTAGCTTACTCCACCGCTTTGTAGGCATTGCAGAAACTCATCATGCTCCGCCATTACCCAAGTGTGGCAGACACAGCACTCTGTCACAATGGCTGCACAAAAATAATGAAAGATCATTGGTGTCTCCTTTGCGGGTTAAAAATAAAACATGTAATGGCCCTACCTTTGTCAATGAGGTTTACCATTCTCAATATGGTTTAAATGAGACAGGCGGTTTCTTCATACGGTAGCTACTTCAAACGGAGGCACACACCTGTTATGGTGGGAATTTTGAGGTCTGTGTATGTGGAACACAAAAACACACCTTAAAACACACCAACTTTAGTACACCTCATTGCACTAAAGGCAATACATTAGGCTTTATTTGGCTATTTACTTCAAGTAAAGGTATTACATTGGACTGAATGGGCAATAAAAATTCTACTTTTTTCTAGCAGTCAGTTTTAATTAAATGTAAGTAAAAAAACTGTTGATATTGTTGTAAATCTCAAGAATGGCATTATTCACGTGGGTTCAGTAATAAAATAAATTCTCTATTTATTGCTACAAATCTAATGAACAAACTAATAATTCCATAAGAAATAACTACATGCGAGTTAAACATTCTACATTAGTCCCAATAATGAACTCGCCATCCTAAAATGCTTTTGCGTTCTCACTTCTAACTTTATCTCTGTATGTCTTCTTACACTAGAGGCCAAATTATATCCCTCTGTCTCTCCAAACAATATCACCTGACTGGTGTCTCTCACTGAATTGTCCTTATTGATGATGATTCTAGTTTCCTCGTTAAAAGGAGAAGAAGGGAACGACATTTGTTTCACACCACCTTACTTTACTCTGAGTTTATTGTGTATGTCATTGCCTAACTGTCATGCACCACACCTGTCATGGACCACACCTGTCATGGTGACAAATGGTGCAGAGTCATTTTTCTAGAGAAAGAATGACCGGATGTTTCCATGCTTTCAGGAGAGTTACAATATGATTCAGAGGTGGTATATAATTGTGGAGAAAAAGGAGTGTAAGAATATTAACAATTACAGTGATGTTACTGGCCTATTGTACCAATAGATTGGATTGTTGACTTAAAACAATATATGTATTACTGTTAAGAGCCAGTCAGACACAAGTGAAGACATCACACTCAGGTACAAATACATGTATTCATTAAAGTGTCAGGCCTCACCTTCTTCTCACACAACAATTGGTTTACAAATACTTGTACTTATAATAAATTTTAATTAAAATCTTCCATCTTTACTCGGTAAATTTTTAAAAAGGGGCAAACGCCTTACCTCTTAGGGCCAGGTAATTGAAAGTTAATGTATTTTTCATAGAATGTAGATTTAAATTTAGGGTAATGAGAGATTCAGAAGGAGATGATCTGTTATTGTTATAATTTTTTTCCCCAGATAACTTTAGCATCCCAGAATATTTCTGATACATATACTCAAGAGACAGACTTCCAGCGAGAATACCACAGAGATGAGCTTTTCAACGTTGAGTTTTATGCCACCAACAAACTGCAGGTTTTCCGTTTTGCTCTGGCCATGGCTACCATCTGGATCTTGTTTGTGATGCTGCTGACACTATGCATGATGTTCTTCACCACATTCAAGACAAGCCACATGGCCCTGACAGATGTGAAAGTTTGTTCATCAGCTGTGCCTGCGCTTTCCTACTGCACTGCCTTGTGTTTGAACCTCTTAAGTGTCTTATTTATTCTATCTTCAATTTGTATGTTGACTGATCATATCTGATTGAGTACGGGGTGTATCAATCGGCATTGTACTTTTTTAGCCCCAGCCATGCCATTTACCAGTACTTTTTCCCTCCATGGGCCATTGTGGCCACAGCTATGGCAGGGAAATAAAAAAATGTTCCGACTGTGGCTACAGGAGGTAATATCTTATCTTTAGAATTGATAGGAATGGTAACTGAATACATTAGACTGTTTACTTTCAATTTGTTTATGTCAGTTGAATTGTTGTTTCTTTATCTTGCAAAACTACCTTTCTAGGTCAAATTATTATTTTTCTTCTTAATACTCATTTGTTTTCAGCTTTTTATAATGTTATACAGTATTTTGTTATGCAAGTGAACCAGTTTATCAGTATAGTAATTAGTTTTCATTTAAATATATGGCTTAGAAATAATATCTACATTCTTCAGCATTTTATTACTTCAATTAATAATTCCTTTTTCTACCATAATACTTGTAATAAAAAATTTGAAGATTCAGAAATTTGGAAAAGTATATCTCTCATGTACTTTGAAATGGATTTTCAAGAAATCACATAACTTAACAACTGTTTTCTATTTTAATGTCAGTAGCATTATTGTTAGTTGAATATTTATTACTGATGTATCTCCTAAACATCTTACAGTTTAATAATATTATCAATATCCTCTACCTGTTTACTAATCAGTCTTGTGCTGTCAATAAAAATAAGAATTTTGTGTATTAACATATTGTGTATAATTTATAGAGATGGTTCTCTAATACATGTATCTATAATTTTCTAGGTTTAAAGATTTTAGGTAGTAGATCATGCTATTAAAAATGATTTTTTAAAAATGTTTTTGAAATTGGATTTAGTATCAGTCATTAACCATCCCTTGATTTGCTAAATTATTGTGTTCAAGCTTCTTTTTAAATCTATGAAGTATATGTAATGTGCTTTAAAATTAATATGCCTCATTTTCAGAAGTTAAAAAAGTTTTTACTTCCTCTTGGACAAACTCTTAAACAAAATAAAATGTCAATATGTTTTCAATATGATTCACTTTGATTTGTTGTTTTTTCTGGCTGACCATTCGTACATGTACATGTATTCTGTTTTGGTTAATGCATACTGTAGATCGAAGTTATGGGAAACGCATTACTTGTAACAAAGACTTTAAGTTTGTTTATTTTTACATTCCATGGTACAGTATTAGTTAGAATCATTACTAACAAAATGTGCAATTTCTATCCAAAATGTCATTTAAATTACTAATGAATTTCTCTATTGTTTTTTGTTGTGAGCTTTCCAGTTATGATGGTTTCTTACCATAATAATAAATTGAGCTATGAAAGCTTAATGTGCTTAAAAAAACATGGATTTCCAAAGCATATTTAATTTTTGTTGTCTCATTGAGAATAATACACTGTATCTGTCTGAAACTTTCAGTACTTTCACAAATTTCATCACAAATGTCACCTAATTGAAAATGTTGCACTTAATATATAAGTGTTAAATGTCTGTAGTCTCTCGTCACCTTTATCCAGCCAACTAAATGAAATTAAGATTTTATAGTTTAAGATGAATCTGTGCTTACTGTTTGAAATTACCAGGTATATGTATAGGCCTACACTGGAGTAAAGTAGTCAGGTTTTAACCTGGGGGCTGTGTTCATTAGGAGAGCAGATCATTCTATTTTACCCTTAACATTTCAAAAGGATTTAAATTTGGTGCTTAATTTTTCTTTGTAACTATTCTGTGGTATTGGCTACCACTGAAATAGTGAAAGAGATTTATTTGAATGCTAAGATTTTGACCGGTCAGATAAATATAACATTAGTATATATTTTTTTTTGTAGATATATTTTATAGCCACATCTGATAACCCAACTGTTAAGTCATTTTAGTCGGAGGCTCTAAATGATAAGATTGCTCTTCTTTTTGGCTAGCAACATACAGACATAGTCACAGACAACTGCCTATTTTTGCATGTTCAAAAGAATGGCTTTGCCCAAATGGAATATTTCCTCTAATTTTCTGAAGGCTGTGTGCAGCAAAAGATAATAAGATATTGAAATTACCTATACATAATATAAACCCAACATACGGTTTTAAAACACACACTCATTTTCATATTGCCGTCTCACGATAAACAATCAAAAACTTGAAAAAGCCCTTGTCCAGAGGTCTCCGGCTATACCTATGCTATTTTTCTGTGTGACCAAATAAATTATGAATTCCTTTCCCCATTTGTGCCATAAGGAGTCTTAGTCACCACTGATGCAGCTGTAGTTCCCAAACATAGGTCCCACATGCACTTGGGGTCTACAATGTCATCCAAAGAAAAAAGTTAATATAGATAACACAACTGCTATGCTAAAATGGACCATTAAAAATAAATTAAGTAAACATGCCATCACTGAAAAAAAATTCCATGTAAGACTCAAAAGTGTTATAGAAACAATAAAGACCAAGGATAAGTGTAACAACCAAGCTTGTCTCAATTTTTTTTAAGGTAGTATTTATTAGACTTCTCTTTCTGTTTGTCCTTAAATCATGTAATTTAAACTCATTTTTGGACCTTAATTTATTATAGCTAGAAAGCTCATATTCGGCACACGTGTCAATTCTGCACGACATTACACTATTTAAAACAATTTTGATTCAATATATTAACTTGTAGAATTACAAAAGCTAATGTCTATATAAAGCTTTTTAAAAGAAAGGAAAAATTATGGATGGAGATTATGATGTCAAAAGAAATATGAAAGTAAAATATGATCCAAAGATTGTGTGAAGCTGTGCAGTATTTTTAGTAAAATTATTTTTAATAGTGTTTAAAAAATATATATCTATTATAAAAAAAAATAATTTGTGCATAGATATTTAGAACCTGCCAGATATAAGAAATTGATATCATTTATGAAAGCTCTAAATATTTGAATTTTTATTGTCAGCTAAAAGAAATTGGGTTATTTTGGATACATTTTTTCACATATCTGTACTAAAATATATTCCATTATTTCTGGACAATTATTTGAAATAAAGTTGGCAGCCTAGATGCACCTTTGCGTTTTGCAGTTGGCAGCCCTTTGACACTGGTAAACTCGGTGACTGGAGTGATTCAGTTACCGTTTAATGAGAGAAAACATTCAGTAGTTACATTTTTTTTTTTCTTCGAAATATGTCAATATATGCAAATTTTCCGAGCACTAAAGCTCGAACTCAAAAGTTTGATGAAGTTCGATATCAGACAAGTAAGAAAAAAACCAAGTATAACCGTGGCGTTAGGACCAGTTACTATGAGACTTTATAGTATACACTTGTTTTCATCTAAGACTAGAAAAATCACTGAATGTGTTTAATGATTTTGCCTTTTTCCCATAACGGCGTCTAAGCCTTAGTTAAAATTGGAATTTCCAATTCATAATGATTGAAAATGAATTTTTTTCATCATTAACACAGTAATAATAGTAATATTATAATTGTAGATAGAAAGTTTATGTAATAAAATTACCCCACCCTCATTTAAGTCATTAAAAAAAAATATTATAAAATTGAATGGATTTAGTAATCTTACAGCCGTTTTGACAGGCACAAAAAGACTTTAGGCTAGAATTAGCTGGTTTGGAAAAAAAAGTTACTTTTAAAAAAATTTAGCCATAGAATTGTATTACTCAGTGAGTTTACTGATAAAGTTAGATTTGTATAGGCATTTAACCTGGTTATCTAGCCAGTGCAGCTTGAACTAACTTGAAGTAAACAGTACTTACTGGAGCATAGTTTATTCATTTCTTAGTCATTATTGATTTTGGCCGCAATCAATTGAAGTTTTTTATTCTTCAGTTCTCTCAACAACTCAACTTGAGAGACGCAGTTTGGACACCCTTGGATCTAGTTTCATACTTTTGTCTTCTGCTATTTAACTATTTTATGTTTTCATTTTTACCCACTAATTTTTCTTAGGCATATTTTGTTTTGGTGAGATGTTTTGTAATCCAGAGCTAAATTCCTATGACTATAGGAACTAGTAATTACTTGGCACTTTAAGTTTAAGCTGTGGGAAGGGGTGTATGTTCTGTTTCATGATCATTAGGACCAGTGCCATTTTTCTTAAAAAAGAAAAATACCGGAATGCCATTGTGTCATACTGAAAATAGTGCAATAAACAAGTCTACCGAACAATTGGTGCAGGAAAGCCGTATTGACAGTATAAAAGCACTGATTAGGACACAGCTCTCTAGTGACAGTGACTCTCAAGCTTTAACATTAAAAGATTTAAGCCTAGCTTATTAACTCATTTCAACCATTCAACAAATATTTTCATGAGTGAAATTCTCTCATCTGCTCAAAATCTTACTTTAATTTATTGCATTCATGAACTTTACTTCCTTAAAATGGATTATTATTAATTAAACGAGATAAAATGTGAGATAAAAACTTAACAAATTTAGCAAGAAATACAATGTACACAATAATGTATCAGAAGTGAGGAAAAATTTATGAAATCAGCGGGTGCTTACTTAACTTATTGTGGTGCTAAAATGTGGATTAAAACACTGCATGGTTTGGAAGTAAACAAATAAGTTTTTAAAAAGGGTGAAAATCTCTCATCGATTTATAAAATTTTATTTCAGTTGGTAGAGGACATGGCTTTGTTGAACTAGAAGGCGTACCATTCCAAATTTCTGACAAATTTAATTTAACATTTGTTCTAAACAGTTCTTTATACAAAGTTAAATAACTGCATAATTAATACCATTCATTAATACTTAATTGTACCACCTTAACTGAAAATAAAATTAAAATTTTCTAGACCATGTTTTTTATTTTTTCAATGTATACTTCACAGAACATTGAAAAAAATCCTGTTCAATGTACAACTTAAGTAAAAATCCTCAATAAGTACATAAAAAATGGAATTATTCAAATAATTGCAGTTCCACCCTAAGAATCAAGAACTTACATGTCTAATTCATTATTGATTTCAAAATTTGATCCACAGCTTGACAATATTCAGATTGAATATTCAAAAGTTATGGATGGAACATGTTCAGTAAGAGTATTTAAATAATTTTATAGAGAGAATTATTTCAAATATTTCTGTTGGATTTAACTATTACTGCTAGCTCTAAACAGTTAAGAATTTTTCTGTGCATGACATTACTTTTGAAAATATTTTCTATGAACAGTATTCCTTTGACTTGGAGAGAAAAGTGCTGGCGTAACATGGCTAATGGTCACAGATGACCGTTGTCGTCCTGGAATTCTTATCAAGTACTGGTTGTGCATAACTTGGCTGTATAGTTCTACTGCAGTGTGTGCAACTTAAACATGACAAGTTAGAAAAAAAAGTTTTGTTGTATATATTTGTTTTCATGATTATCAATATAAAGAAAATATTTTATTACTGTTTGAAACAATATATTTGGCAATAAAAATTCAATTGAATTTCAAAATTCAATTTTTTTATTAGAATTCTTTATAATGGGATTTTAATCATTGGTAGCGACCTTTTGAATTGAGGGCCACTATTGGTAGTGGCTCTTAACTTTGACAGAAGTGTCAGAGCAAGTGCAGACAGGTCAAGAGTTTACATCAACTAACATAAATTTCATTGATGTGATAGAAGGAGAACAGGCTGAATCAAAACGAACCATAGTTGGCCCATGTCTGGAGTAGACCTAAATTTTTAGAATCATTCTGTGCCACAATGGGATATTAAATAGGACAGAAGGGGGCAGTCCTAAAACGATGTGGTTGCATGCAACTAATATAAATTAAATGCATTCATCGTTCTTTCACACAGATTCCGGAGCTTGGATCGCTGATGCAAAACAGTTCAATAGGGTCATATACTTGCCCCATGCCTTAATTCTGGACATTAAAAATTCTTTGAAAATAGCGTGCATGAAAATAGTATTTCCCCATAACTCAGTAACAAGTCACCTTTCTATTGCCCCCACTAATGGACGATTTTTTTTGCCTTTCTACATCTAATAGCAAAAATATATTATTTCATGAGGCTGGAATACTGTTACCGGATTCAAACCTACTAACACTGCATATCAGCTGTAGACATCAGCAATAAGACTTTATACGACCTCTCAAAAAAATGAAAAAAGTACAACATTTCTTGGGCTCCATATCACGGCATTAAAAATATTTGATTTTTATAACCACATTTGACATAACTAAAAAATCTTAAATAAAATTGTGCACTAGCCTATATAAATACTTGAGCTTCGGATGCCAGTTTTTGGTAGAGACCATTAAAAATGAGACATATTTATTCTCACAAAAATTCACATTCATTGTTTTATTTATAAGCATTACAGGGAATAATGTGGAACATTAATTACTCCATTCGCTGATTTTTTTAACAATTTTACGAGCCGGCATCAGACATTACATCTATCTCAACAGGTTTAACCAATTATATGTTTGCTGTGTATGGTTTTGAGCGATTATTTAAAAATGTTGCATGCGTTTTTGCAGACTTAATAAAAAAATTTGGCATGGTTGGCAACCTGGTTTTCCACTGAAACAAAAAGTATTCATCAAAAGAACTTGTTATAACAATTGAGTTACATCAGCCCCATCCCCCCAACCCCATGGAAATAATTCTGGTAATAATACTTTTGTACATTATCTGGATAATGTTTTAAAAAAGACGCTTACTACATTACATGCCATCAACAATGGTTCATTAACTAAAAACATCTTGCTCATATTGATGTCATGTTATTCTTGGTTTGAGGTTAATTTAAGATTCTAAAAAAAAGAATAACGAAAAAAATGGTGAGGGTCAAAATTTTCAGTTTGAGGAAAATAATAGGTTAGAAGAAAGTAATTCCCATCATGTTGGGTTACAATTTCGTTGTTAATCAGCTACGTAATCCTTTATTAGCATCAATTTCTTACATTCTTATCCATGGGATGCAGTATTGATTTGGTTATACATTGACATCATTTGGAGTTGTTGGAAAGTTTGAAAAGAAAAATAAAATGATTCTTAACGGAAGACTGCTATTTTTTAAGTAGCTGCTATAACATTATTATGATTTAGGTCTTAATTTCTTGTGTCTACTACTTTAATAGGTTTTATCACTCATTTTAAATAGTACACTATTAAGTTATTAAATTTCAGAAATAAATGGTTATATTGCCTTTTAAACAGGGAATTGGTCTTTTGGAGAAATATTTATGTTGAATATTACCGATACCATAAGTAAATTAGTATTTACCTACATCTTGCCTCTTTCTAATTTGATTTACAGACAAAGATTAAAACAGTTCATTTGGCTGCTAGAGCAAGAGGTAAAAATCTTAAAGGTTTAATAAATCCCTTGTGACCTTTTTCATTGGTGATATAAAAGCGTTTAACCAAACACCGTTTGAATGATTTGAGATTACATTTATGGTTGGTAGGAAACTTTGGTGGGCAAGTTGTTGGTTCGCTCAACAAAGGGCTATTGAGTTTACATTGCTGATATGTGGGTTGCCATAGTGCCAACTCGTTCGTGATTTCTGATAGGATGAATAGAAAAAAGAGTAACATCACATTAAAAGGCTAACTGCGGGTTCTGGTTCTATTGGTGGTACATACTTTTGAAGAGCATATCATGAGTTCAGTTCTAAACTTACAATGTATAATAAATGTAGGGGTATAAGATTATGTAAAATTTGGCCGGATATATTTTCTTGTTTCCAGCGCCAGTGAACATTAAACATAAACTTACAAGTATCAGGCACCAATTCCAATATATACCACAATAATATCGGTGCTCTTTCAAAAGAAAAATAATCTTTATTTAAAGGTTCATTTGGTTTAAAGTTGCACATCAAGTTCTATAACAAAAATGATGTCCACAATGTTAAAGGTATTTTAGATTATTTTGTAATCTTTATTGAGTGTTTATAAGAGACCATAATGAGAAAATATTTAAAATATTTAAATCAGTTGGTTAATATTCCAAAACATATTCTGAAAGAAATTTTCTTTCTGGTCAAAAGTCAAAACTTCCCAAACAGGCTGTATTTTCAAACACAGAACTATATCAGCAAATAAATCAGTTAACAAATTAACTTCGCGGCTCACAGAATAAATTTTTAAACTAGAAGTACATGTATTTTCTTTGATATAAATGAGACATTTGTCACAAAAAAAAAAAATAATTCTTTAACAATTCATAGTTGGAGGTTGAAAGTTACATATTTCCGAAAAATATTTGGAGATATGATTACACTATGAGGATTTTACCTCAGCGAGTATCTTGTGTTAAAATGGACCATATTCTAGATTTCAACTTTTTGACATCCACCCTCTTGGCCCGACTTTGGCATACTGATGTCTCTATTTTTGTACCTGACAGAAGCGGAGAATTAAAAACAACATGAAATATTTTCTTAAAAAAGAATGCTAACATTAATGACTAATACTAATAGAAATAACTAAAGACTAAATAGGAGATCAGTTAATGGGAGAAAACACACAGCAGTCTCTGGTCACATCTTACAAGTTCAAAGTGTAACTTTTAGCACGGGTAAGCTTATACAGAACCTAAAATTAGCTAAATAGTGGTTCACTTCGTTACCCTTTCAGGTGAAGTTTCCTCACGTGTTTGCTAAAGCATATTTTTACTGATCAGAAAGTCTAAGAAGCAAAACTTACTGACATTGGGTACTGTCTCCCATCCACCCCATGCGGAACTGTGTGGATGGGAAATGGAGAAAATCTTAGGGTCTGTTGGTTACCTAATTTGTTGGCCCATTTGCCATACTGATGTCACATTATCCGGTTCCGCAATGTGACTTTACATCTCTGAAGATGCATTACTCTTTGGGAAGACTGTACCATTTAATCCACAGTTGGGGTGCAGCATAGAGTTCTAATTTTTCACCTTCGTAGTGCATCATAGATATCACATTATCTAAATTTGTTAAACTTTAAAACTATGTCAAAATTGATGTTCAAAATAACATAGCGCATCATTCGAACTCTCCAAAAATACCTTATGGGGGGCTTCACCAACTTATCTGGATTGAAGTATCAGTACCATTTAATGACCTAAACTGTTCAAAACACTCTGTGATGGGTTGTACTGAGAGGGCTGGTACAAGGTTGGTTCATTGGACAAATCAAAACCAAGCTGCAGATAATCATCATCTCCATCATCATCGCGATTAAAAAATAATTTGGCTTAACTTTCAATGTTGAAATTAAAAATAATATCAAAACTAAATAAATGTTATCTTTTATTGTAAAAACATAATG
>JAGDYQ010000085.1:61508-82535 GCA_021962125.1 Bulinus truncatus | reverse complement strand
GCCTAATCACATATGTAAATTATAACCAAAAACATATACTACTTGATCTACTTAAATCAATTCGCGACCAAAACTTCCAAAACAAATTATCCTAAAATCTATATGGCCAACATTTTGAAACTTATCCTGTTTTAATTTAAAAAATTTTGTAGTATATTAATTATTATTTTAAATCCACTCGAGTTGCTTGTAATCATCAAAATGTCTTTGATATCGCCATTCATAAAAAAGTGTTGACATTTATCAAAGGAAAGAAAAAAAGAAGAACAAGAATTGAAGAAAAAAAAAAAATTGACCTGGCAGCGTTCACGCATTTTACAACCAAAAGGCATGAATTAATTGGCTCGCGTTTGACGTTTTCAGCTACAGAAAGAAATCACCAGGGAAAGTGGACCTTGCTAATCTATTCATCGCCGGATAATGTCTTTTAAAAAAAAAAAATTGGCTCCCCTTTCGTTTTCATCCGATTAAAAACTAAACTGTAGAACATCATTATGGATATTTTGTGCGTGTGTGTGTGGCCAGTATTGTGTATGTGTGTGTGGATGGAATTGGGTGTGTCAAGAGGGAGGTGTGTAACCGTTAAAGAATGAGTAAATTACAATATTGTGACATAAAAAAAGTCTTCTGAATGAGTCTTTAATTAGTTCAAAGGTTGAAATATAATTTATAATGTTTTTATTTTAATTTAGTTCACTTTAATAAAAAAATTGTTAAAGTTTTTTTTTTAGAATAGATATCAAATTTATTTAAAACTATAAACTCAACTTTAGGATATGTATTCAAATATTTAAACATTTATAAACAAAAAAAAAACAGAAGTTCCTTTGCTACTTGGTCTTAATTATATCATAAATAAAAATTATATTATCTCATGTCATGATGTCAAATGTCAAAATGCTGGGGGTCCCCAAAAAGACAAAACCCACCCCACATGGGCCCCCAAATCCCTAGGGTTCGGCACTGTTTAAATGTAACAAAGCAAATGTTTCGATCAGTAGGACACTATGAGTCTCTGACTACGACTGCAATGACAGACAGTAGACGAAGGTAACGAGCCATCGAACAATGGAAGCGGGGTGTGTGAGCAGCCCTGTAGCCAAGGGGGGCACTGGGGGGCGGGCCCCTGCTAGGGTGTGGAGTGCCCCCCCCGCTTAAAAAGAAGAAAAAGAGGAAAATATAAAGAAAAAAGTAATTAAAATAAGGAGATACCCCTTGCTGGGTATTGGTGCCCCCTGCTTACTTTGACCTGGCTACGGGGCCTGTGTGTGAGCCTTTATACACTCCAATTGTCCAATACATGTACATATGATTTTATAGGCTCCTTCAAGCTTGAAGTGCCCCTGAGAATGAGGACTAAGCTTCCCCCTCCATAAATATCCTTCCCCCCTCTCTCCAATAAGCTGGTCTGACCCACCTAGCAATGACAACGAGGCTGTGACTAGTGATCCGAGGGCAGTGGTGAAGGTAGCTTGGAGGAATCCCCACTAACGCCTGATAGTGAACATTCAAAGCAATCATATCCTCTACGTAAGTAAAAAGTAGGGGGGGAGTGGGTCTTACATAAACTTAGTAGTTAATCTTAAGCTAAATGAGTGATAAACGACATATCATGACACGGGAATTTTAAAGATTCAGGCTCCACTGTTTTGCCGTGATAAAAATGTCAGAAAAAATCACAAGTAAAATAGCCACTGTGAAAAATGCACACACACACACACACACACACACATATATATATATATATATAGTGTCGCCGAGAGGGGAGGAGCAGGGGGGGGCAAATGCCCAGGGGCCCGGCGAGTTTTAGGGGCCCAATGAACTTATGAAAATATTATAATCGGCAAGGGGGGACGTGACAGCCATGCCCAGGGGCCCGTAATTTCTGTCGGTGGGCCTATATATATATATATATATATATATATATATATATATAAGCATACGTATATACACATCCGCTGTGTGGTGTCAGTATGTGTTAACAGATGTATGTATTCTTTGTGTCTGTGCATCCAGGCCTATAGGGTTGAACTGCTTTGTGTCACAACAACGACTCCACCTAATTCACTGTCGCTACGACCTTTGCATGTTCGGTTAATTAATCAGCCGTTTTTTGAGCTAATGTAGACATTTCAAATAAATAATTTTCTTCTGTTTTGTTTTTCTTCTTCTCAACAAAATGTTTCACGCTTAAATTAGACTTGGTGGTCCAACATGCTTCAAGCTCCACGGCATGTTAGCACACACAGTTAATTTAGAATCCGCTCTCTCTCTCTCTCTCTCTCTCCCCCCCCCCTCAACAGACGTAATGTTTGTAAACATGGATGTGTAAAAGGGCACCACGATAATTAACTTTTCGTCACAGCAGTCTGCATGCGTTGTGAAAGGTAAGCTAACGGTATTAACATTTGCGACATCACTCTACATGTAACTGTTATATTATAACAGGTATGCTAGCGGGTTTATCAGCCATTATTTGTGACTCTATGAGGCAGTTAGCTTGCGCAAATCAGATAGACGTCGTGAATGTTCGCTGTTTTTTTTTTTTCTCTCTACGACGACGCTAGTCAAATACAGCCACCCTGGTGCCTCCATGACCAATGCAGTCTCGGCTATGTTGGGGAGGGGAGTTGGTGAAACGGCACTAAAACGATCTCAGTTTTGATTAATTAACATCGTCAGAACTGCGCCCATTCGTGCATCAAGTAATTTAAATAAAATACAGCTCTGAATCTGAGAATTAAATAAATACAAAAACTAGACTCCAAATGGTACTGTTCACAGTGAGTTTGTACAGGGCCGTTCTTAAGTCTTTGGGGGCCCTAGGCTAAAGTACCATTGGGGGCCCTAGAAAAAAGTACCATTTGGGGCCCCTAGGCTAAAGTACCTATAGGGGGCCCTAGACTAAAGTATTATTGGGGGCCCAAGGCTAAAGTACCATTGGGGTCCTAGGCTAAAGTACCATTGGGGGCCCTGGGCTAAAGTATCATTAGGGGCCCTAGGCTAAAGTACCATTGGGGGCCCTAGGCTAAAGTACCATTGAGGGCCCTAGGCTAAAGTACCATTGGGGCCCTAGGCTAAAGTACCTTTGGGAGCCCTAGGCTAAAGTATCATTGGGGGCCCTAGGCTAAAGTATCATTGGGGGCCCAAGGCTAAAGTACCATTGGGGCCCTAGGCTAAAGTACCTTTGGGGCCCTAGGCTAAAGTACCTTTGGGGGCCCTAGGCTAAAGTACCATTGAGGGCCCTAGGCTAAAGTCACCGGCGGCGGAACGAAATATTTTAAGGGGGGGCAAGCCAAAATTCAAGGGGGGGGGCGTCGCCCCCACTTGAAAATTTAAGGAGGGGCAAGACAAAATATGACCGAAAGACAAATTTTACCCCCTTAATTCTATATAATAGAACATAGTAATTATGTAGCAAGTACACCATAGATATTATTAAAAAATGGATATATATAAAAAAGATAAAAATGAACATTGAGCACTTCTGTCTACTGATTCGTAATGTCAGCTTGTTTACAAATTTAATAGTGAAATTAGATCAGAAAATTACTGATAATTATCATGAATGATGATGAATATGAAACCGGAAACGGGAAACTCAATAAACAAAAAAAAAGTTATTTTTATGAAAAGATAATAAATAATCGTATTTTCTTTAAAAATTACATTTGCCGTCATTCGGTAGATGGCAATATTTGCCCCCTATACTTCATGAGCCATCCCCCCCCACTGGCCAGCCAAATCATCAATACATAATTTACGTTATAAAGTTACAAAAAGACTCGATAAACTGTCTCTTTTCAATATGTGAGCCCCCCCCCCAGCATTTTTTGCTGGTTGCGCCACTGGGTACACAAAATTACATAGGGGAATGTTCTTAAATAGGTTTTCGTTCTTTTCTCAATGGGTACTTTAACTGTAATTAATTATTTGGGATATCAAAGACATGAAAATTGGCAAAATTTTACCCCGATTTCAGAGCCATTACGAGTTTCTTCTCCCACATAGCTAACTTACTAAAGTAAATATGATCGGTACGGGGAACCAAATATCACATTACATTTACTATTAATATTACATTCCAATCCTTCATCCATAGGAATTGTCATCTTTTGATACAGTCATGCCTAAAAGAGAGAGAGAGAGAGGGAGAGAGGGAGGGAAGGAGGGAGGGAGGGAGAGAGAGAGGGGAAGGGAGGGAGGAAAGAGGGAGAGAGAGAGGGGAGGAGAGAGAGGGAAGAAAGAGGGAGGGAGGGGAGGGAGAGAGAGAGGAACCGCCATAAAATGTTGAGTATCACATTGCTTTAAGATAAATAAAATCCTTTTATTGCAATTTGGGTGCATGCAAATAAACCCTTTCTTACGCGTCTTATTTTAAATCTAAATTAAACGTCAAATTACGCTTCTTAAATAAACAGAAAACATTATTTTTAAACCCGGGCAAAGCCGGGTACTTGCAACTAATTTTAAAATATGCCACAACAACTCTCAATAATGTGATTACTGGAAAATGTCAATCAATTATAATTTCCTCTCAAACATTAAATTTACAGAATATAAATCAAATAAATTATGAAAATGAAAATGATATATATAAACTAAAAATGAATTCACAAAGTTAAAAAAGTTAAATTTTAGGGGGGGGCAGACTGAAGCCCAAGGGGGGCGCCGCCCTTTTTCAAAAGTTTTAGGGGGCCGCTGCCCCCTGCTCCGCCGCCAGTGGCTAAAGTACCATTGGGGGCCCTAGGCTAAAGTACCTTTGGGGGCCCTAGACTAAAGTACCATTGGGGCCCTAGGCTAAAGTACCTTTGGGGGCCCTAGACTAAAGGCTAATGTTAAGCGCATGTTTCAGGTGAGGGCCAAATAAAAGCCCTATTAGTTTAGCCCCATTATCTGAGCAGTGCGGGGGGGGGGCGATAGGCGGCCCTCGATGTAAGTCTATCTAGCAAGAACGCCCTCTTGAGTAAAAGTGCGCGCGATCTCCTTTATCATACACAACTGTTTTATCATTCGATCAGCAACTGACACATCATTCCTTTATATTGCGAGGCGGCTACACCCCCCCCCCCCCCCCCCTCCACCCCACCACTATAATAATAACAAAAATATCATTCCATTTTATGGAAGCCAATTTTCTTTATATTTAGAAGCGAACTGGATTTTCATCAGAAGCCTACAGGATACTTGTGTTCAGTGCCGCCGAGAGAAGGGGCAAATGCGCCTAGGGCCCGGCGAAGTTTAGGGGCCCGGACCAAGCTGGTCAATCAACTTTTGAAAATATTATTATCAGCACGAGCTGCCCGCATGAAAACCCAGCACAGGGGCCCCAAGGCCTCTGTCGGTGAGCCTGCTTGTGTTTCAACAAACGAATGTTTATCTATAATGTTTCAAAAAATAATATACGATGAATTTCCGATACCCTAATTTTTCACTGAGCCTCAACTTCCAAGCAATATTTAATTGCTTACTGTGACTTTCTGATTCCCAATTTTTCACCGATCTGATTTGGCAATTTTTTAATCGTTTACTGTGACTTTCGATTCCCAATTTTTTACTGAGCCGATCTGGCAATTTTTAATTGCTTACTGTGCAGGAGACTTTCTGATTCCCAATTTTTTACTGAGTCAGATTTGGCCATACTTTAACTCAGTTTTACAAGTACTGGCTGGGTATATATTTGTATTTTTATAATTTCTTGACTTCTTTTAAAAAATGGTCTAACTACATTATTTATATATAGGCGCTAAATAATTTATTTAAAATAAATAAGTAAAGAAAACTGTAAACATTTTATTTAAAACAATCCAGAAACGGTTGAAAATTAAAATAAAAAGTATTTACAAAGAAATAAAAACTAGACATGAAAAAAAAAAACAACTTCAACAACCCACGAATGCTACAATTAACAAACTAATTGCTTTTCTCGGGAAAAAGTTGATGTACACTGTACACACTGCTTTGGCCTACATTGGAATGACGTTAAAGTTGTAAAGTTTATATTTTATGGATTCATTCTTATTTGAAAATGTAGTTTATTTTTTTTTTGGTTCAGTTGACGTGTGCAGTTTTTATCTAGAATGACCAATGCACTGGTCAACACCAATATACACAGAAGATACAATGTATAGCCTACATAGACATAGTCGTTATATTCTAACGGCTGCGTAAAACTTTACAAGCCGTTATATTCTAACGGCTGCGTAAAACTGCACAAGTCGTTATATTCTAACGGCTGCGTAAAACCGCACAAGTCGTTATTTATTTAATGAATTTGTTACAGAATTTATTATTGACGATATTGAGAAGAGAAGAAATAAATATTGAGAAAAATATTATAAAAGAAAAAATTAGGCTATATAAAAAAAAAGCAAAAATTTCTATCATCTCCGTTATCATCTTTAGGATCTGTAAGGCGAACGAAATCCCCTGGACATATTTGATGCATTACGCCTGAACCCCCACTTCCTGACATGAGCAATGACGTGTTGACGAATGAGGTCTTCTGCCATACAGACATGCTAATGGTGTGTTGTCACTTCCCGTATCACTTCCAAAAAACTCGGCCGCTTGCTTGCCAATTTGGAAAATGTCGAAGGGCGGAGGGGAGGGAGGAGGAACAGAAAAAAGGAGTCTGAAAGCCTAATTAGTACAGAGGTTTAACATGGAAGTAATAGAAGGGCGGAGGATTAAAGAGGGGAGGTGTGTGTGTGTGAGAGAGAGAGAGAGTGAGATGTGACTGGGTGAGAGGGGCGGGCAGGGGCAATGAGAGGACATTAATATCAAATCCGTTTACATAATAATGTTTTAACCAAGTTTATTCTTATCCATCAAGCTGAAATAATCGCAGGATGTGGGATGCAGACAGAAAAAACAAACAATACAACACTGAATCATGTTGATAATAATATACATTAGCCGAACCTTCTGACAAATCTATGGTGAACTTAAAAATTAGAATACCTAAACATGTAGGCTGACTTAGTTGGCTCCTGTCCACTAATCTGTGGTCCTACCAAGGGGCGAGGCGTGAGTGTTGCCGATCATAGGCAGGCTGTATAGAAAATAGCTCTATCAGTAATTTACTAGGGTTGGTGTCACTCCGGTGCGGTAACTCATGGTGTCACTTTTTCATCACTTGTACATCGGTCTCTATATTTTTTTCCAGAGACCGTATATATGTGCGCATGCGCGACTTTATTATTTTTTTTTCGTTTCTCCGGCCGTGATTTAGTGGTGATACTGATATCTATAGGTCGGCAGCATTATACCAATAATTTCATTAAAATAATTAATAACAGGGGGTACGGGGGGGTACATTGTCTGTTAATAATCAGAGATATTTTTATTTATTTACATCAATTAAATACGGTTTTGAATTATTTTGGAATTACAAAATAAGAATATAGGCCTAAAGCTAGATATTTGCATTTTGGTGTCACTTTGTGAGGGTGTCACCTGGTGCGGTCCGCAAAAAAAACTCCCCGCACTTCTAGTGACGCCACTAAAGCTCTATAATGGTACAGTGTTTATTGAATATGGTTAGCATAATCATTTATAACAAACAGACTAATGAGTTCAAATATATATAACATTCATATATATATGTGTTTTTTTATAGTATACCCGTACATGCCTTTAGTCCAATAATGTATAAATTAAAATATATAAATCTAGGGCTCGTTTGTGCTTTTGTATATAGCATAAAAACATCAATACATTTTTTTCTAATGGATATGACTGCAAATAATTTCAATGCCTTGTCTACCTGGGATCCTACAACTTGTCTAATAATGTATACCATATTCACTAAACTATGACCCTAAGTCCACTAATCTGTGACCCCTGTCTATCTCATATTGGTAGTGTTTTGTTCATCAGTAATATTCTTCAAATGTTCTTTTTTTTATTTTTATAACCGATAAAAAAAATTACATTTTTTAAAATCATTATAGCTTTTTAAATATAAATAGTTGTGTGTGTGTGTGTGTATATATGTTTGTGTGTGTGTGCGTATATATATAAATATACAGTATTTATATAGTATGTTATTGTTAGTTATTGCTAAATATTAGTGTGGGTGTGCTAATATGATAACAAAGCAAAGCAAAGAAAAACGATTAAAAAAATGGAAACGACACGATGTATATAATGTTTATTATCTGCTAATAATTTAACACTAAAATAAAAATTTAGAAAAAAAAAATTGAAAAAATAAGGAAAATAGAAGCGAAACAACAAATGAATGGAAATAAAAAGTATGGAACATTTTCCGAGAAAATAAATACCAAAGGACGTGGTGTCGAATAGGCTAAGTTATAATTCACAAATATGAAATAAGTGAGTTTCAATGAATCAACTCACACCCGTTGGCTTGTTTTTGGTCATCTGTTCACTGCCATCTCGGACATGAGAGCTACTTCAAACTTCATCCAGTGTCATATGGCTAAAGGGGAAACCTACTATTTCTACAACTTTAAAAAAATTAAAAAAATTACCCAAAGTTTTTTTTTTTAAAATAAAGGTGAATGGCTGATTTCTTTTTTATTCTCATTTTATTATAAAATAATATTTTAGGGCAGGCATGTCAAACTTGGGAGCCCCTTAAGCAGGCCCGTAGCGTGAGGGGACCGGGCCCTCCCCCTGCATTTTGTCTGCCCCCCCTCTTCTTGTTTGCTCTACTTAGTAACATTTATTTCCTGCCTTCCCCCCCCCCTGCTATTGGCCTGGCCCCTGCTGTAGAATAACTGGTCCCTGCTGTAGAATACCTGGCCCCTGCTGTAGAATACCTGGCCCCTGCTGTAGAATTTTCACGCTACGGGGCTGCCCTTAAGGGCCGCATGCGTCACATTGTGTTGTCATGAGAGCCACACACACAACAAATAATGGAAGTCATTTGATAAAAATCTATGGAGGGAAGGTGAGGGGCGGGGGGGGGGGAGAATTTATTTTTTAAACTAATTATTTACCTGCACTTAGAAACGTAATTTGCGCTTACACTTTGTACGCCTCGTCCATGAATTAAAAAGTAATGAAATAGTGAACGAAATAAAGTGCAACAGCAAGAGCGAATTAAGGGTTGATACAGTAAAGCTTTAATAGCCTTTAAGAGGGTCATCGGGGCATATGAAGTGGATAATTCATCTGTTTCTGTGTGGTTAGCACAACACCCCAGCAGCCGCATTTAATCAAGCTGTGTGGACTTTTTGGTATTTTAAACAACTTTCAACAGGTAATAGAATAAAAAAAAATCTTTTTTTTTTTTGGTTCTCATTGAGGACCGAACCCAGGACTTTCAGTTCGACAGTCGAACATCTACACCACTCTGCCACAAAGTTATACCAAAAAAAAATGGTTGAGCTAATTAGAAAAATCAAGTGAACGTAATGTCTCAATGTCTATAGTCTACTTAGTAAAACGTTTCACTCCCACGCTCACACAATCACACTCATGTACACACAGTCACACACGCACATCTCAAATGAACAATGATTGGGAATTTTCAAAGAAAAATATTTTTGCGCATTTGTTGAACGAAAATGCAGTTTTATGTCGTGCATAACATAGCCCAATGTAAACAAGTGTTTAGAAACTGTTTTATGTCGTCCATAACATAGCCCAATGTAGACAAGTGTTTAGAAACTGTTTTGTGTCGTCCATAAGAGAGCTCAAGTTTTTAGAAACTTTAAATTTAAAAATACCTTAGAATCGTAAAAAAAAATCATCACAGAAAAAAACAAGCGAATTTAAGTTTCCCAGTTCCATTTCTGGACACAGGACGTGTTAGCGCATTTTCATGTTATGTATCAGTACGTATGCTATCTTTCAGTAAATATTTGTAAATTTTGGAAATGTTTATAAATTCAATTGTGTAATGCATATATCTATAAAAAAAAATTTATAAAGACGTTTCTTTATATTTGAAAAAAAAATTATTTTCTCTTAAATCTAACTACAAGTGGTTTGTGGTCACTGAAATAGGACTCATAATTGAAACATTCTAAATTGTAGTCATTTAATCGTCCGAAAACTCCGTCAATTGTTGCATAGCTCTGATACTTTCAATTAAACTCAGAACACAAGCTTACTATTTCATTTGATGAGTTTCTTAATAAATCTTGGTGAAACTACGTGCTGCAGTATTTCGCACCAAATGAACGGGCTATTGAACGTACAAGGTGTATATATAATATATAAGCCCCTTAGGAGCCCTGAAGCCCGGCCCTCAGAGGTCCTATCGCGAAATAAACTTTTGATGTACACATGGCAGGCCAAGACCTACAAAATGATATATACATCATGGGTCTAGGACTTATAGTTGCTGAGATATAGCGCTCCTTTATTAATATAGCTTATATTGTAAAAAAACGGTACTAAGGCCCCTTTTACGGCCCTGAGAGGTCAGATCGCGAAATGGAAAAAGTCATTTCTTGACAGGCCAAGACCTACAAAATGATATATACATCATGGGTCTAGGACTTATGGCTGTTGAGATCTAGGGTGTACACGGACAGACGGACGGACAGACAAAACGGGGACAATAGAGCATTTTTTTTTCGAAAATGCTCTAACAAGCAAATGAAATTTAGCCCAGATTATGTTTCTTTTGTTTGGGAAGCACAGGAGAAATAGAGGAGTAGGCCTACATGCGGCCCGTGGGCTGGCAGTTTGACATGGCCGTGTTAAGGGCAATACAGTTTAAATCCATCCATCCAATCCATCCATCCACCATTTTCCTGTGATATAATCAGGCTAGTAGCGTGCGGGGGGGGGGGCAGGGGTCGCCCCCCCCACCTGCGTTTGTCTGCCCCCCCCCTGCTTATTTGTTCTTCTTAGTAAAATGTATTACCTGGCCCCCGGCTATTGCCTGGCCCCTGCTATTGCCTGGCCCCTGCTGTAGAATTTTCACGCTACGGGGCTGGATATAATTAGTCTTCAGTAGCAACTATATTGAAACATATTTATTATGACAGTAGCTTGATCTAAAGTTAATACATCTTCAATCCTCCATTATTCCATAAGTTCAAATCATTATATAAAGAAGACAATAAAAACACAATTAAAGCTTTGTACAGCTATGAAAAAAAAGTTGTTAGGTATTGAATGTTTTTTTTTATAATGTAAGTTCTATGTCCCCTAAAGTTAACGATTTATGATCAAATTATACTGGGGGAACAAATTGGATCATCTACAAGAGGTGATAACTATAATCTACCCTGAATTATTGTTGTCGCCCTTTTTTTTTTATTTTTTACAGCCGAATCAACAAGAAACGGAAAGGCAAAGAAGGGCGACATCCTTATCTCAACAAGGACGAAAGTAATCATCTAGCAGACGACTTCTTTTTTCCCCACGGACTATTCACAATTTATTTGTGATAGTTTTTTTTCACTTAACTTGATTTGTCAAATTTAATAATTAAAAAAGGGTTACATAATAGAATTTTTTTTTTAAATCTAACTAAATAGAAATATTAAGTTTGATAATTAAATCAAATTAGCTTAAAATGTGTTTAAAAAAATATGTTCTTAAGCTAAACCCGGAACAATCAAAGTGAAATATTCTTGGCATGAACTTTTTCTGCAATGATTTTACCCCATTAATTTAAATGAGAAAATATGCTAAAAGTTCATTAATAATTTTTTTACATAGAAAAGTTATAAAACTATAATACAGCAATGTGCATTTTGTTAATCTCAATTTTATATTATAAATTTTGGAATGTATTTAGCCTATAACATAATATTCAATCCCAATCAAACAGTTTATGGTGCTGTCTTCTCACAACTCACCAAGGAAGAATAAATTGGCAAGGCTGTTCGCATGTGGGCTGTATTTTCGCTGTCTGCACTCTGGTTGTTGGCGCTACTAGCTGTTGCGGTAGCTGCTGCTCGTCTCTGCTGTTGTTGTTGCTGCTGCTGGAGTTGAGATTGCTGAGAATGGCGATTTAAGAACATGTACGGGAAGAGGTATTCTGCGTAGACTCCGGCAGCGTAGAGCGGAACGATGCTGTTTGATGCTGTTGGTTTGAGCTGGCTGTTGGCTGTTTTGGTGGGTCAACATATATAGAAGGGGAACATGTCGCTGCCGTAAAGTAGCCATGGATACAGGTTGGACGACGCTCCTGCTGGGGGTAAATTGGGGAGGGGTAAGGTCGATTCCAGCCCACTGTGCCATAAGGGTTGCTGGGTTGTTTGGTGGTTGCTCTGGCTGTTAGCCGGGGGTTGTAGGTGACGCTTTAGTAGACGTTGTGCTGGTTGTTGTGGCCACTGTGGTTGTAGTGGTGGCCTGCGATCGGGAGTGTAAATTGTTGGGGTCGTTCGTGACTTCCGGTCCCGTTTTGCAGTTGAGAAGATGTGGCGTTGGAACTGGTTGTAGCTGTCTGACGTGGAGGACCCAGTCGTCGTTGTTGCTGCCTGCGGTCCTACTGTCGTCGACGCTGTCGACAGTCCTGCAGTCGTTGTCGCTGCTGACGGTCCTGCAGTCGTTGACGCTGTCGACGGCCCTGCCGCCGTTGATGCTGTCGACTGTCCTGCTGTCGTTGACGCTGACGACGGCCCTGCTGATGCTGTTGTCGTCGAGGCGCCGTCTGTTATCGCTGCAGCTGTGGACGCCGTTGAGCTATCCGATGGAACAGTGGTGGCGTTCGAGTTCACCTGGGCTGTCACCATTGTCCGACGCGTGCGGTGGTCGTGTCGTCCGGCGTCGCGGTTGGGTTATCCGACGGCAGGTCCCGTTAACCGATGAAGTATTTGCTGCTTCCCCAACACCTGCTGTTTGTCGCCGTCGTAGAGCCGTCCGCGGTTGTGTTGGTGCTGCCCTGGGCTATGATCACGACGAAAAAACTTTAGAAAGAACAGAAAAAAAGTTGACAGTTATCGACCATCTTTATACAAGTACTTCCCAACAAGGACATAACTGCCGTCGAAATAGATCCTTGCTTATCCGCCCCTCAGGTCACACCCCTCACAAGGGTTAAGGTAGTTGGTTGAATCGCTAAGTAAGAGGTGAATTGCTAAGTAAGAGGTGAATCGCTAAGTAAGTGGTGAATCGCTAAGTAAGAGGTGAATCGCTAATGCAAGAGGTGAATCGCTAGGTAAGAGGTGAATCGCTAAGTAAGAGGTGAATCGCTAAGCAAGAGGCTAGCGTGATAATCGAGGTGAGGTAATTCCTTTAATCATCGCGTAAAGGACTAGCGCTGGCCACATTGGACTCCTACATTTACCCGGCGGGGCGGACCACGGGTCGATGGCTGGGAGTGTTGACAAGAGCTAATATAAATTTAATGTAAATATCGTTATATTGCCAGGCTACCCCAGCGGGCAGGGTTTTGCCAGCGAGCCAAGTTTGCCCATTTTTGGGACTAGCCGATAAAGCGTGCTTTAACCCCTTCTTACATACAGAAGTCTATATTCTTTTGGGACTACGCACTTTCTTTACTACCAAAGAATTGTTATCTAGATTTTTAGAAGGATTTTAGTAGATTGGTTTGGTCCGTTTTTTAACTAGTGGGGATGGATGGGGCAGTAAGAGGGCGTGTCGTGCACGTTCTTAATGCACAATCAAACAGCACCCGTATTGGGACTTCATGTTTGACATTAGTGATAACTTACATTATATATAATATCTTCCTCAGTTCCCATACAAAGTATAATGTGTACTAAATGTCATTGGATTGGGTTCGTTCACTTTCAGAATAGCTATAAAGAGGCCATACATGGCACTCCCACACCCTCTTCCTCCACTCCACCCTCCCCTTGTACAACACCCGATTGAGGTGGAAAGGTAAGACGTATTACAAAATAACAGGTACGAGGTTCAGTCGTCCAAAACATAAAAAACACACTTGAAATCATGATAATAACAGACCCCATATCATTCATGATTATATATATATTTATATATATATATATATATATACATATAAACCATATGGTGTCTTTTTCGGCGCATTGCTATGTCGTTTATATCGCAACACGTAGGGTGATCATAGTTTATCTAGAGCAATAGAGTCTATCACCACGAGCCTAAGCGGTGTAGAAGTTTAGAGGAGAATCGAGCTATCACTACTTTAACAGAAAAAAATAATCGTTAAAATTACAGTGTGTGGATATTATGATTATCCATTTATAATATAAGGTATGCTCTAGATTTTTAGTTTTAATCGAGATACATACTTATAAAGAGTTTCATTCGGTTCAGCTAATTGACTGTCGATGATATATATATATATATATATATATATATATATATATATATATATATATATATATATATATATAAGTGAAGGGTGGCTCTCATCGAGCTCTTGTTTGGCCAACCCTGTTCTGGTCTATTAAGACATACAGAGCATGCCGGGAAAATCAACTCACCTGAAGCGATTAAACAAAGTGCAAAGAATGATTCGCATGTAGCCATTGTAAGTTGAAAGGCAGCTGAAAGAAAACATACAAAGTAAAAAAGGAAATTAATTGTGATGTAAAAATAATGCATGCAATATGTCACAAGAACGACACGATTTACCCCCCCCTCCCCCTTTTTCCCATGCACACACTAATTTTCCCCCAAAATAAATTCTGAATAAATTTCTGAAATATATAAACTTTCCTCCGCGAAGAAAATGAATATTAGCGAAGATTTTGTGCCAGTCAGGCGGCTTATACCCCCCCTCCCTCTCCCCGCACATCCTCCATCCACAGCTTTACCATCACTGCACACGATGGTCTCGGTTCTCAGCCTGCGGTACGCTTACCTCAAGGGTTACTGCAAAGGGAATGCAGGAGTACGCATAATAAGTACATTTGCTATTAACAAAGTTACTTTTCAGGGGTACCCGCGAAAATACCTTCGCGCCCATCAGTGTACAGTTGAGATAAAGGTTGAGAAGCACTGATATAGTGCATTATTCCCAGTGATGTATTGGTCAAATAAGAAGTAAGGGAAACAACTCATAGTGGGAGCAAACAAAAAGTAGGAGTTGTCGGGACATGAAAAAGTGGGAGTTGTTGGGAAATGAAAAGGTACTGGAGGAAGGCGTTCCGGTTCTCGAAAAAAAGGTAAAGGGAACCTCGTCTCCGCGTTCCCTCCCCCCCCCAATGCGCCACTGAATATTCCCTGTTATATTCACGCCTTATATACATGTTTATAAAAAAACTGTATTATTCCTAATTTATCTCCATAAACTATTTTAAAAAAAAAACCATTCGAAATGTTGTTAATAATCATTACCTCATCTATTATATTATTTTAATTCAATTCATTTATTTTTGCGGAAAAACGGTTACAGCAAATTTCAAGGTTTTAGGTTTTGTGAAACATTCCTAGTTCAAGAATAACCAAGATATAAGATGAAACCGATTATAAATCAAGATAGTTTTGATATTTTCAACTTTGTCTTTCAAAATATATTTTACACGATTCATGGCTATCAGCTCATACTTTCGGACGCACATTAGCCCCAAATTTTTTTTTTATTTTAAAATAGCTTCATATTCATTCAGGAGCATCCTGTACTGTGCATGACTTTATTTATCAGAATTTGCTCAAATTCGACTATATTACGATATCGCAAAAAAAAAAACACTGGCTACATGATGAAGATTCATGAGTGCCCGTGGAACGCCAAAATAAATACCCTATTTGATGATTGTCATTTTTTCTTAGGGCTTAATATTTTGAGTGTCCACCCAGAGCCATAGCCGAGCTTGGTCCACATCCGTTGATTTGAACAAAAACCGTTGTAATGATTCTCACATTACCGAATGCCTACAGCACCATATAAAACTCCTGGATATTCCCGCTGTTTCTGATTCTAACGTTACCCGATGTTGGAGGACCTCAATGAGGATATCCTTGGCTTGTTACTAGGAGTATGAGGCCTGACTCAATGATGACTCGTATTTGATTTGTGGTTCTACCACACACGAAGTCTCACACAACAATTAAACGTACAACAAGTGACGATTATTAATTCAACAAGTGTGTACAGCGACAAAATATATTTATTTACAGAGATCACCAGTACGTAACAGAGATCTGGTTGGTCTTTAAAGTCATAGGAAAAAGTAATCCAAAAATGTCATTAATCCTAGTATCATGATCAGAATTAAAGGGACGTTCTTCCGACAGATCACCCTTCTCCTCTCTTTCTATCTCACTCAGAGACACATCAATCGGTAGCTATCACTCAGTCGGTGCACTCACAAATCTGATATCTCCTCCGAGAGCCCACAGTCGAATGTCTACGAATCTATCTTTCGTTCCTCTATATCACTTTTCCCACATGACCGCGCAGCCCAATCAAATATAACATCTGTTTCTTTCAAACTTTCAAATTAGGGAGGTGCCTGAGCCTAAATGAGGGGGGAAGTACGTCATACAGACAACGACAGTAGTAACTGGACATCCATCCCTTTGTCGGCAATTGACCAGGGCCGAGTGACCAGGGAGAATCCCGCGAGGAATGTAACGTGTTTCTGTTACCCACTGCCTCGTTCGTCGTCCGCTGTCCACCTGGCCGATGACGCAATTACGGGGGTGGGGTAAAAAAAGGTGGGAACTTGAGAACGGGAACGTATATTATTATACAGGGTATAATATACACCTTAACGTTAGTAATAGTATTAAGTTAACGGTTGGAGTAAGGGGATGGTTTCGACAGATTAGTCACAACCCGTGACAACCGAATAACACAGCACCATATAAAACTATTGGATATTCCCGCTGTTTCTGATTCTCACATTACCGAATAACACAGCACCATTTGAAACTATTGGATATTCCCGCTGTTTCTGATTGACGAGCCTTCGGTTTTCCTCGAACCAAAATAAAAACGAATAAATTTTGAGATTGCGATATCAATTTATTCATATTTCTATATATCTATTTATAATAAATCTGTATTTGTCTATCTATCTGTCAGGCTCTTACTTTATAATTGATGTACGGCAATTCGTTAAAATTAAAGCAGCTAATATATATATATATATATATATATATATATATATATACATAAAGAAAAGTTACAAATCTCCTTCCATCCTGCACATAATACAAACGTAAACAGACACGATCTATATAAATATGTGCAAGTGCTTGTTTAACTCTCGCCACACCCCGATTCCACAAAATCATTCACCGCTAAATATTGCAGCAAAACAACCAAACACAACAATGCCATACATGGGGGAGACAGCTGACGGTAACAATATCACAAAGCTGCAAGTAGACAGTCGCCAAACAGGGGCTGTGACCTTTACGTCAACTGCATCAGTCCACCGTTTCAACGCATTCATTAACTTTACTTTGTGTTAAACTTAAAATCTAAACATAATCATGGCCAGTGGCGCAACCAGTAAAAAATGCTGGGGGAGGGAGGGCTCACATATAGAAAAAAATGCTGAGGGGGGCTCACATATAGCAAAAAGACAGTTTGACGGTCTTTTTAGTAACTTTATATAGTAAAATATGTATTGATGATTTGGCCGACCCCCTGGTTGCGCCACTGATCATGGCTGTTTTAAAGTGAGGGTTCAACAGCAGCACGTGCCTTGGAAGGGGGGGGGAAGGAAGCTTTATATGAATAGACAATTTATATTTCTTTCTCATAATTTGGTTTCATTTGCTCGTGGGGCCCATTCATTTCAAAAGATAACCCCGTTAAAACAACAAGTACAGAAGAGACAATTACAATATTATCTAAAAAAATAATCCAACTTACCCTATCCGTGAAGAAGTTAAATGTGTTCAGTAAAAAAAAAACTATTAGTTAATAAATGAACAAATGTAAACTCTTTCTCAGTGCTAGTCTCTATTTCTCCGTTTTAGAATTATTTTTTTTCACCTATTAAATAAATGAATGAAAAAAAAATATTAAAAAATTATTAACTGTCCCCTTTTTTTTTATAATAAAGAAGCACTTGAAAAGATGTTGTGTCCTTTTTCCTGAATTAACTGACGGTCAATGAAAGACCAAGTTTATAAAATCCACAAAACGCGTCCACTTGTAAATGTTTCCCTTTATTTTATTTTTTTTTTTAATACAGAAATATCGTTTGTCTTTTACCTGGACACGCGTTGTTACCTTTATACTGTCGTCACGAACTTATTGTCAAGATGGCTGACAGCAATGACAGGCCACTTTCCATTTCATCAACCCCACCACCACACTCCCACCACCACCACACTCATTCTTCCCTTTAACCCCTTCCCCCCCCCTACAAACCCACTACAATAATAATCTTTAAAAAAAAACCAACCCTCTCTTACGGTCGCCCCCCCCCCCCCCCCAGCATCACCTTTCTTACATTATACGCTAACCACTAATTTTAAAAAAAAATTTTTTAATTTCACCCGCTTGAATATTTGGTGTTATCAATCTGTTAGCGATTCCAGTACCTATCTGCCTGTTGTTCGAATATTTTGTGCCCCCCCTCCCCTTCAACCCCCCCCCCCGGGGCCGCGTACCGGTACAGGTCCGTGGATCGAGTGGTACTGTGCCGCCCCAAGAAACATTAAATTGTTTGCTTTTTATTTACTAGTGGGACGGATGGCTGAGTGGTGTAGATACTCGACTGTTGACCTGAGAGTCCTGGGTTCGATCCTCGGTGAGGCCCATGGAATTTTCCCAGGTGAAATTTGGTGCAAAGTCGTCCCACAAGTCCACCCAGCTTTAAATGGGTACCTGACTTAAGTTGGGGAAGTAAAGGCGGCTGGGCGTTGTGATAACCACACAATCCCTTCATATGCCGAGGTAATAGAAACAGATGCATTCTACACTTCATCTGCTCCGATGGCCCGTTAGGGCTAAGGGAACTTTACTCTTTTTTTTTATTTACTGTGATGTATTTCTCTCGGGATTGTGCAACTTCCCATCGACGAGAAATAATAAACACTCCCCACATTCCAACCTTTCCAGTGAGCCGCGGTGAAACAATGATTTTAACAGCAAAACAAAAAAAAAAGCAACAAAAAAAAAAACAATGGATTTTTTTTTCTACTTTAAAAGTATTATCTTATATCACCATTTTTTTACTTTTTTATCTAGCGAAGTCGATAGTGAATTTGACTCACATGCAAAGGTTACATGGCTCTATCCTTGTCTTGGTGAGAAGATGAGCGCCACAAAGTCAATAAGCCCACAGAAAGGACGCATATGAAAGCACAACAGTTATATGTCGTCTGTGGATGTGTCCATGTGCTACCCCCAAACGACCACATCGGTTAAGTGTCAAAATAAATAAATATGGCTCTATTATCTGGCTTTGAAAGCATGCGGCATTGTTAAAAAAAATTCACAAAGTAAACTAGGGGAATAAATGGGAGCTTTTGGTGGCATATATGGGCAAAGAAATTTTTTTTTAAGCTCCAGCCTATCCGGCTTGCTCTGACAGTATCCGGAGCGCCTTCCAGCAGCAGTAGTCGATTAGTATAGTGTACCTAATTTCGTTGTATTCACCTCAAACTGACTACACAATTAGATTTCGAAAAATAACCATCAACATGACCATGAAACATGGTTAAGTCCGTAATTATGCACATATTTAGTTGATGCAGAGTTAAACGACGAAGAAGGTGAAAGATTTATGACCGGCCACTAAAAGGTTAATCACGAAATGGTTATTAATAAAACTGAAGAAAAAAACATAACGTAGTGACCTAAAAAAGAAATCGGAGTGACCATATTATTTGCGGTCATGTTACAAACAACTTGATATGCCAAAAAAGCTTTTGGTTAAAAAATTCGGGGGAATGAACATACATCAAAAATTGTGTTTTGAGCAACACTGCCAACTTTTCACCATACGAATGATCCAGAAATAAATTTAAAATATCTGGAATTATATAAAAGAAAATACAGTAAATAATCAAAATTTATTTTAAAAAAAATTGAATATAATCTATTTATATACAGGCAGTCATTTCTTTTTTGAATAGCTAGAAAAAAACAAAACAAATTTGTATCCATGTTTGTGCTACACGGATCTCTTTCAAATAGTGTAGACTGATTGAATACAATATGAAATTAAAAACACAAAAAACATTCCTTTTGATACCAGAGAGTTTTTTTTTTTTTTAGATATTCAGGGGTCATAGGCAGAGGCGTCATGAGATTTTGTTGGAGACTTCCAGAGATGTTTGGTGGCCCTAGGCGGAGACTTCCAGAGATGTTTGGTGGCCCTAGGTGGAGACTTCCAGAGATGTTTGGTGGCCTTAGGTGGAGACTTCCAGAGATGTTTGGTGGCCCTTAGCGGAGACTTCCAGAGATGTTTGGTGGCCCTAGGCGGAGACTTCCAGAGATGGTTTGTGGCTGTAGACAAAAGTAATTGGAGGGGTGTTACATTAACATCATTTTAACTCGTATTAATACACGAAAAAGCCTCTTTTTCTATCTATCTATCTATCTATCTATCTATCTATCTATCTATCTATCTATCTATCTATCTATCTATCTATCTATCTATCTATCTATCTATCTATCTATCTATCTATCTATCTATCTATCTATCTATCTATCTATCTATCTATCTATCTATCTATCTATCTATCTATCTATCTATCTATCTATCTATCTATCTATCTATCTATCTATCTATCTATCTATCTATCTATCTATCTATCTATCTATCTATCTATCTATCTATCTATCTATCTATCTATCTATCTATCTATCTATCTATCATCTATCTATCTATCTATCTATCTATCTATCTAATCTACATGTCTGCCTCTATGTCTATTTCACTGTTTGTTTGTACCTTTCTCTCTAACAATACATGTGAGACAAATTCTTTCTTTTTTTTTTTGTGAACAAGATATACTTAAACAGGAACTTAAAACAGATATATAAATACTTGTCGTGCATGCAGAAACTTAATTTTCTATGTTTTATGGGTCAGACCAAACAATCTATATATTTCACTCAAGCAGGAAATAAACTTCTTACAAATAGTCACACGAAATCTTTTTTTTTTTAAATAAATACATTTTCCCCAAAATGTGGGTTACACTTTATATATATGTGTTCTG
>JAGDYQ010000085.1:48371-61008 GCA_021962125.1 Bulinus truncatus | reverse complement strand
GACTATCGATCTAGAGAGTCGCCTTAGACCAGGGGTTGGCAAACTTTTCGGAATCAAGCGGGCCGCAATGAGTTCTTAAATCGGACATAACAGCCTGTCCCACATCAGATGAAATAATCGTTGTTGGTTTTTTGTTTGTTTGTAAGATTATATAAATGAAGAAATTGATGTGAACGATTGGAGGAGTAGAGTGCCGGCCAGATCAAACAGCCAGGCAGGCCGGACGTGGTCCGCGGGTCGCAGTTTGGTCATGCCAGCCTTAGGCCATATATATATATATACAACCTGCATTTGTGGAAAATTTATTTATTTAAAAAAAAAGATTTCGTGTGACTATTTTTGTGGGCAGTTTATTTCCTGTTCAAGTAGAGAAATATATAGATTGTTTGGGTCTGACCCATGAAAGACAGAAAGTTAATTTTCTGCATGCACGACGAGTATTTATATATTTAAGTTCCTGTTTAAGTATATCTTGTTCACAAAAAAAAAAGAAAGAATTTGTCTCACATGTATTGTTAGAGAAAGGTACAAAATCAAACAGACAGTGAAAGAGACATAGAGACAAACATGTAGATTAGATAGATAGACAAAAGAAAGTTAGGTAGTTATATGTATATATAGATGGATAGATAGATAGATAGATAGATAGACAGACAGACAGACAGACAGACAGACAGACAGACAGACAGACAGACAGACAGACAGACAGATAGATAGATAGATAGATAGATAGATAGATAGATAGATAGATAGATAGATAGATAGATAGATAGATAGATAGATAGATAGATAGATAGATAGATAGATAGATAGATAGATAGATAGATAGATAGATAGATAGATAGATAGATAGATAGATAGATAGATAGATAGATAGATAGATAGAAAAGAGGCTTTTTCATGTTTAATTCGAGTTAAAATGATGTTAATGTAACACCCCTCCAATTACTTTTGTCTACAGCCACAAACCACCTCTGGAAGTCTCCACCAAAATCTCATGACGCCTCTGCCTATGACCCCTGAATATCTAAAAAACAAAAACTCTCTGGTATCAAGAGGAATGTTTTTATGTGTTTTTGATTTCATATTGTATTCAATCAGTCGATACACTATTTGAAAGAGATTCATGTAGCACAAACATGGATACACATTTGTTTTGTTTTTTTCTAGCTATTCAAAAAAGAAATGACTGCCTGTATCTAAATAGATTATATTCAATTTAAAAAAAAAAATTTTGATTATTTACTGTATTTTCTTTTATATAATTCCAGATATTTTGAATTTATTTCTGGATCATTCGTATGGTGAAAAGTTGACAGAGTTGTTCAAAATACAATTTTTGATGTATGTTCATTCCCCCGAATTAGTGAACCAAAAGCTTTTTTTGGCATATTAACTTGTTTGTAAAATGACCGCAAATAACATGGTCACTCCAATTTCTTTTTTGTTAGGTCACTACGTTATGTTTTTTACTTCAGTTTTATAATAACCATTTCGTGATTAACCTTTTAGTGGCCGGTCATAAATCTTTCAGCTTCTTCGTCGTTTAACTCTGCATCAAATAAATATGTGCATAATTACGGACTTAACCCTGTTTCATGGTCATGTTGATGGTTATTTTTCGAAATCTAATTGTGGTTATGTGTAGTCAGTTTGAGGTGAATACAACGAAATTAGGTACACCATACTATCGACTACTGCTGCTGGAAGGCGGTCCGGATACTGTCAGAGCAAGCCGGATAGGCTGGAGCTTAAAAAAAATTTTCTTTGCCCATATATACCACCAAAAAGCTCCCATTTATTCCCCTAGTTTACTTTGTGAATTTTTTTTAACAATGCCGCATGCTTTCAAAGCCAGAAAATAGAGCCATATTTATTTATTTTGACACTTAACCGATGTGGTCGTTTGGTGGGAAGCACACGGACACATCCACAGACATATAACTGTTGTGCTTTCATATGCGTCCTTTCTGTGGGCTTATTGACTTTGTGGCGCTCATCTCCTCTCCAAGACAGCGGCGAATATTTTTTTTTGGCTTTACCAGGGATAGAGCCATGTAACCTTTGCATGTGAGTCAAATTCACTATCGACTTCGCTAGATAAAAAAGTAAAAAAAAAAATGGTGATATAAGATAATAATTTTAATGTAGAAAAAAAATCCATTGTTTTTTTTTTTTTGGTTGCTTTTTTTTTGCTGTTAAAATCATTCACCCGAGTAGAAGTAGAGAATCGGTCAAAAGTAACCAGTAATCCCCAACCTTTTTTTCTCGCCACGAACCGGTCAAGGTTTGATAATTTCGCCGCGGCTCACTGGAAAGGTTGGAATGTGGGGAGTGTTTATTATTTCTCGTCCATGGGAAGTTGCACTATCCCGAGAGAAATACACCACAGTAAATAAAAAACAAACAATGTCATGTTTCTTGGGGCGGCACAGTACCACTCGATCCACGGACCTGTACCGGTACGCGGCCCCAGGAGGTTGGGGGGGGGCATAAAATATTCGAACAACAGGCAGATAGGTACTGGAATCGCTAACAGATTGATAACACCAATATTCAAGCGGGTGAAATTAAAAAATTAAAAAAAAAAAATAAGTGGTTAGCGTATAATGTGAGAAAGGTGATGCGGGAAGGGGGGGAGAGGAAGGGGCGACCGTAAGAGATGGTTGGTTTTTTTAAAGATTATTATTGTAGTGGGTTTGTGGGGGGGAAAGGGGTTAAAGGGAAGAATGAGTGTGGTGGTGGTGGGAGTGTGGTGGGGGTTGATGAAATGGAAAGTGGCCTGTCATTGCTGTCAGCCATCTTGACAATAAGTTCGTGACGACAGTATAAAGGTAACAACGCGTGTCCAGGTAAAAGACAAATGATATTTCTGTATTTCAAAAAAATAAAAATAAAGGGAAACATTTACAAGTGGATTTTGTGGATTTTATAAACTTGGTCTTTCATTGACCGTCATTTAATTCAGAAAGGGACACAACATATTTCAAGTGCTTCTTTATTATTAAAAAAAAAGGGACAGTTAATTATTTTTTTATATTTTTTTTTCATTTATTTATTTAATAGGTGAAAAAAAATAATTCTAAAACGGAGAAATAGAGACTAGCACTGAGAAAGAGTTTACATTTGTTCATTTACTAACTAATAGTTTTTTTAGTGAACACATTTAACTTCTTCACGGATAGGGTAAGTTGGATTATTTTTTTAGATAATCTTGTAGATTACTCAATAATGTAATTGTCTCTTCTGTACTTGTTGTTTTAACGGGGCCATCTTTTGAAATGAATAGGCCCCACGAGCAAATGGCACCAAATTATGAGAAAGAAATATAAATTGTCTATTCATATAATGCTTCCCCCCCCCCCTCCGTTTCCAATGCAAGTGCTGCTGTTGAACCCTCACTTTAAAACAGCCATGATCAGTGGCGCAACCAAGGGGTGGGGCAGGGGGGCTTGAGCCCCCCCCCCCAAGACCAAATCATCAATACATATTTTACTATATAAAGTTCCTAAAAAGACTGTCAAACTGTCTTTTTTCTATATGTGAACCCCCCCCCCCAGCATTTTTTGCTGGTTGCGCCACTGGCCATGATTATGTTTAGATTTTAAGTTTAACACAAAGTAAATTTAATGAATGCGTTGAAACGGTTGACTGATGCAGTTGACGTAAAGGTCACAGCCCCTGTTTGGAGACTGTCTACTTGCAGCTTGTGATATTGTAACTGTCATCTGTCTCCCTGTATGGCATTGTTGTGTTTGGTTGTTTTGCTTCATTATTTAGCGTTGAATGATTTTGTGGAATCGGGGTGTGGCGAGAGTTAAACAAGCACTTGCACATATTTATATAGATCGTGTCTGTTTACGTTTGTATTATGTGATGGATGGAAGGAGATTTGTAACTTTTCTTTTTATATATATAATATATATATATATATATATATATATATATATATGTAAATATATATATATATATATATATATATATATATATATATATATATATATATATATATTAGCTGCTTTAATTTTAGCGAATTGCCGTACATCAATTATAAAGTAAGAGCCTGCCAGATAGATAGACCAATACAGATTTATTATAAATAGATATATAAATAAACAGAAAGAAGAATAGATTGATATCGCAGTCTCAAAATTTATTCGTTTTTTTTTTTTTGGTTCGAGGAAAATCGAAGGCTCGTCAATCAGAAACAGCGGGAATATCCGATAGTTTTATATGGTGCAGTTATTCAGTAATGTGAGAATCATTACAACGGTTTTTTTTCAAATCACCCAGATGTGGACTAAGCTCGGTTATGGCTCCGAGTGGTCACTAAAATATTAAGCCCTAAGAAAAAATGACTGTCATCAAATAGGGTATTTATTTCGGCGTTCCACGGGCACTCACAAGTCGCGGCCACAGGCACCCTCTGTGAAATCCGCACGCTTCTGCCTCCCCCCCCCCCACACACACACTTTTTTTTAATATCCAGTTGGAAGAGACTCTATGTGGATATTTAAATTCTAACGATAGCACCCATTCAAAACTCAATCGGATAATTCACTCATCAACATGTACTTAATTTTTGCAGTTTTTAGCCGAAAAACACCACAATTAGATAATATACCGGGTGCGCCTCCCCCCACCCACCCCCACTCATTCCTCCTCGAAACTTTCCCCTCCATCAGGGAAGCTCAGATCTTCATCATTGTAGCCAGTTTTTAGAGCATTTTCGAAAAAAAAATGCTCTATTGTCCCCCGTTTTGTCTGTCTGTCTGTCTGTCTGTCATCACCCTAGATCTCAACAACCATAAGTCCTAGACCCATGATGTATATATCATTTTGTAGGTCTTGGCCTGCCATGTGTACATCAAAAGTTCATTTCGCGATAGGACCTCTAAGGACCGGGCTCCAGGGCTCCTAAGGGGCTTATATATTATATATATGGCCCCATTCTACACCTTGTACGTTCAATAACCCATTCATTTGGTGCGAAATACTGCAGCACGTAGTTTCACCAAGATTTATTAAGAAACTCATCAAATGAAATAGTAAGCTTGTGTTCTGAGTTTAATTGAAAGTATCAGAGCTATGCAACAATTGACGGAGTTTTCGGACGATTAAATGACTACAATTTCGAATGTTTTCAATTATGAGTCCTATTTCAGTAACCACAAACCACTTGTAGTTAGATTTAAGAGAAAATATTTGTTTTTCAAATATAAAGAAACGTCTTTAAAATATTATTTTACAGATATATGCATTACACAATTGAATTTATAAACATTTCCAAAATGTACAAATATTATTGAAAGCTAACAAACGTAGTGATACATAACATGAAAATGCGCTAACACGTCCTGTGTCCAGAATGGAACAGGCTTAATTGCTTGTTTTTTATTTTCACGATATCGTAACAGTTGCAATTTGAGCAAATTCTGATAACAAGTCATGCACAGTACAGGACGCTCCCGAATGAATATGAAGCTATTTAAAATAAAAAAAATTTTGGGGGGCCAAATGTTCGTCCGAAAGTATGAGCTGATAGCCAGAATCATATGTACACATTTTGGAAAGAACAAACTTGAAATATCAAAACTATCTTGATTTATAATCGGTTTCATCTTATATCTTGGTTATTCTTAAATTAAGAATGCTTCACAAAACCTAAAACTTTGAAATTTGCTGTAACCGTTTTTCCGCAAAAATAAATGAATTAATTAAAAAATAATAACAGATGAGTAATAATATTTAACAACATTTCGAATGTTTTTTTTTAAAATGTTTAAACATGTATATAATGCGTGAATATAACAGGGAATATTCAGTGGTGTGATTGGGAGGGGAACGCGGGGTAACGAGGTTCCCTTACCTTTTTTTTCAGAACCGGAACGCGTTCCTCCAGTACTTTTTCATGTCCCGACAACTCCCACTTTTTGTTTGCTCCCACTATGAGTTGTTTCCCTTACTTCTTATTTGACCAATACATCACTGGGAATAATGCACTATAGCCGTGCTTCTCAGCCTTTATCTCAACTGTACACCAAAAGGCGCGAAGGAATTTTCGCGGGTACCCCCTGAAAAGTAACTTTGTTAATAAATGTACTTATTATGCGTACTCCTGTATTCCCTTTGCAGTAACCCTTGAGGTACGCGTACCGCAGGCTGAGAACCGAGACACCACCGTGTGCAGTGATGGTACAGCTGTGGATTAGGATGTGCGGGGGAGGGAGAGGGGGTATATAAGCCGCCTGACTGGCACAAAAAGCTTCGCTAATATTCATTTTCTTCGCGGGGGAAAGTTTATATAATTTCAGAAATTTATTCAGAATTTATTTTGGGAAAATTAGTGTGCATGGGAAAAAGGGAGGGGGGGGGGTAAAATCGTGTTGTTCTTGTAACATATTGCATGCATTATTTTACATCACAATTAATTTCTTTTTTCTTTGTATGTTTCTTTCAGCTGCCTTTCAACTTACAATGGCTACATGCGAATCATTCTTGGCACTTTGTTTAATCGCTTCAGGTGAGTTGATTTTCCCGGCATGCTCTATTACTGTCTTAATAGACCAGAACAGGGTTGGCCAAACAAGAGCTCGATGAGAGCCACCCTTCCCTTATATATATATATATACTTGCTGTACCCTGCAAAACCTTTGCATAGAGTTATATCCCCTTAGGCTTGATCGCTAGGCGAGGTTATTTTTTTGGTTTCGGGCAGATCCGATTTTTTTCATGGTTGTATTTTAAACTGGAATACTGTTGTATTAATTCTTTACTTTCGATTTAACGCACACTGGAAATGAGTATTATTATATATGATATACAGTGGCGTCACTAGGGTTGGTGTCACCCGGTGCGGTAACTCATGGTGTCACCTCTCTCATGACACCCCATAGACGTACAGCATTCTTAGCAAACTTTATAAATACATTTACAACGACAATAGAAGAATAAATAATTGAAATCTATAGGTCAGTGCAAGTATACCAATAATTTCATTAAAATAATTAATAATAAAAAAGTACGCAGTGTCTGTTAATAATCGGAGATATTTTTATATTTGGCATTAATTTTTTTCTAAGCCTTATAAAGTCATTCGCTGTTAATAATCGGAGATATTTTTATTTATTCTTAAAAATTAAATACGGCTTTGAATTATTTTAAATTACAAAATAAGAATATAGGCCTAAAACTAGATATTTTGCATTTTGTTGTCACCCCTTGTGAGGGTGTCACCCGGTGCGGTCCGCACCCCCCGCACCCTCCTAGTGACGCCACTGTATATATATATATATATATATATATATATATATACATATATATCATCGACGTTTAATTGGCTAAACCGAATGAAACTCTTTAGAAGTATGTATCTCGATTAAAACTTAAGTCAGGGCATACATAAATTGCTAAATGGATAATCATAATATCACACACACAATTTTAAAAATTATTTTTTTTCTGTTTGTTAAGTAAGCGACTCGTCTCGATTCTCACTAAACTTCACACCAGCAGGCTCGTGGTGATAGACTCTATTGCTCTAGATAAACTATGATAGCTTTGATCACCCTCTCACGTGTTACGATATAAACGACATAAGCAATGCGCCGAAAAAAGACACCATGTAGTTTATATATATATATATATAAAATCATGAATGTATATGTATGTATTATCATATTTCAAGTGTGTTTTATGTTTGACGACTGAACTCGCACCTTGCTTTTTGTAATGCCTTACCTTTCACCTAAATCAGGTATTGTACGCGGGGGGGGGGGGAGGGGTGGAAGGAAGAGGGGTGTGGGAGGTCTTGACATCTTCTTTATAAATGCAAAGTGAACACCCACTCCAATACATTGTAACATTATACTTTGTATGGGAACTAGGAAATACTATATATAATGTATGTTACATAATGTCAAATATGAAGTTCCAATAAGGGCTGTTTGATTGTGGATTAAGAACGTGCACGACACGCCCTTTCCAGCCCCATCCCATCCCCCATAAAAACGGAACTAAAATAAATCTACTAAATCTTCTAAAAATCTAGATAATAATTTTTGGGAAAAGAAAGTGGGGTCCCAAGAATAGATTCTGTATGTGTGGGGGGGAGGGCATCGGTTATCAGGCTAGTCCAGACATGGGCAAACTATGGCTCGCTGGCAAAACCCTGCCCGCTGGGTAGCCTGTAATGTTATGATATTTACATTAAACTTATATTAGCTCTTGTCAACACTCCCAGCCATCGACTCGTGGTCCGCCCCGCCGGGTAAATGTAGGAGCCCAATGTGGCCAGCGCTAGTCCTTTACCCGATGATTAAAGGAGTTACCTCACCTCGATTATCACGCTAGCCTTTTGCTTAGCGATTCACCTCTTACTTAGCGATTCAACCAACTACCCAACTCTTGTGAGGGGTGTGACTTGAGGGGCGGATAAGCAAGGATCTATTTCGACGGTAGTTATGTCCTTGTTGGGAAGTACTTGTATAAAGATGTTCGATAATTGTCAACTTTTTTTCTGTTCTTTCTCCAGTTTTCGTCGTGATCATAGCCCAGGGCAGCACCAACACAACCGCGGACGGCTCTACGACGGCGACAAACAGCAGCGAAGCAGCAAATACTTCATCGGTTAACGGGACCGCCACGTCGGATAACGCAACCTCGACGCCGGACGACACGACCACCGCACCGTCGGACAATGGTACAGCCCAGGTGACCTCGAACGCCACCACTGTTCCATCGGATAGTTCAACGGCGTCCACAGCTGCAGCGATAACAGACGGCGCCTCGACGACAACGGCAGCGGCAGGGCCGTCGACAGCGCCAACGACAGCAGGACAGTCGACAGCATCAACGGCGGCAGGGCCGTCGACAGCGTCAACGACTGCAGGACCGTCAGCAGCGACAACGACTGCAGGACTGTCGACAGCGTCGACAACAGTAGGACCGCAGGCAGCAACAACGACGACTGGGTCCTCCACGTCAGACAGCACAACCAGCTCCAACGCCACATCATCTCAACAGCAAACGGGACCGGAAGTCACGAACGACCCCAACAATTTACACCCCGATCAGCAGGCCACCACCACTACAACCACAGTGGCCACAACAACCAGCACAACGTCTACTAAAGCGGCACCTACAACGGCAACAGCCAGGGCAACCAAACAACCCAGCAACCCTTACGGCACAGTGGGCTGGACTCGACCTTTACCCCTCCCCAATTACCCCCAGCAGGGAGCGTCGTCCAACCTGTATCCATGGCTACTTTACGGCAGCGACATGTTCCCCTTTTTATATATGTTGTCCCACCAAAACGGCCAACAGCCAGCTCAAACCAACAGCATCAACAGCATCGCTCCGCTCTACGCTGCCGGAGTCGACGCAGAATACCTCTTCCCGTACATGTTCTTAAATCGCCATTCTCAGCAATCTCAACTCCAACAGCAGCAACAACAACAGCAGAGGCAGCAGCAGCTCCTGCAACAGCAACAGCGCCAACAACAGCGGAGACAGCAAAATTACAGCCCACATGCGAACAGCCTTGCCAATTTATTCTTCCTTGGTGAGTTGTGAGAAGACAGCACCATAAACTGTTTGATCGGGATTGAATATTATGTTATAGGCTAAACACATTCACAAAATTTATAATATAAAATTGAGATTAACAAAATGCACATTGCTGTATTATAGTTTTATAACTTTTCATATATAAAAAAAATTATTAATGAACTTTTAGCATATTTTCTCATTTAAATTAATGGGGTAAAATCATTGCAGAAAAAGCTCATACCAAGAACATTTCATTATGATTGTTCCGTTTAGCTTAAGACATATTTTTTAAACAAATTTTAGCTTAATTTATTTATCAAACTTAATATTTCAATTCAGTTAAGATTTTAAAAAAATGTTCTATTCTTTAACCTTTTTTTTTAATTATTAAATTTGTTGACAAATCAAGTTAGGCGAAAAAAAAAACTATCATAAATAAATTGTGAATAGTCCTGGGGAAAAAAAACAGAAGTCGTCTGCTAGATGATTATTTCATTCTTGTTAGATAAGGATGTCGCCCCTTTGCCTTTCCGTTTCTTGTTGATTCGGCTGTAAAAAATAAAAAAAAGGGCGACAACAATAATTCAGGGTAGATTATAGTTATCACCTCTTGTAAATGATCCAATTTGTTCCCCCAGTATGATTTGATCAAAAATCGTTAACTTTAGGGGACCTAGAACTTACATTATAAAAAAAAAACTTTCAATACCTAACAAATTTGTTTTCATAGCTGTACAAAGCTTTAATTGTGTTTTTATTGTCTTCCTTATATAATTATTTGAACTAATGGAACAATGGAGGATTGAAGATGTATTAACTTTAGATCAAGCTGTTTTCATAATAAATACGTTTTAATATAGTTGCTATTGAAGACTAATTATATCACAGGAAAATGGTGGATGGATGGATTGGATGGATGGATTTAAACTGTATTGCCCTTAACACGGCCATGTCAAACTGCCAGCCCACGGGCCGCATGTAGGCCTACTCCTCTATCTTCTCCTGTGCTTCCCAAACAAAAGAAGCATAATCTGGCCAAAATTTCGTTTGCTTGTTTTTTTCTGTGATGATTTTTTTTAAGATTCTAAGACATTTTTAAATTTAAAGTTTCTAAACACTTGTTTATATTGAGCTCTCTTGTGGATGATATAAAACAGTTTCTAAACACTTGTTTACATTGGGCTATGTTATGGACGACATAAAACCACATTTTCGTTCAAAATATGCACAAAAATATTTTTCTTTGAAAATCTCCAATCATTGTTCATTTGAGATGTGCGTGTGTGACTGTGTGTACATGAGTGTGATTGTGTGAGCGTGGGGGTGGAACGTTTTACTAAGTAGACTATAGACATTGAGATTTTCTAATTAGCTTAACCATTCTTAGTATAACTTTGTGGCCGAGTGGTGTAGATGTTCGCCCTGTCGAACTGAGAGTCCTGGGTTCGGTCCTCGGTGAGAACCAAAAAAAAGAATTTTGTTTGCATTTCCTGGTGAAAGTTGTTTACAATTTTAAAAAAAAAGTCCACCCAGCTTCAATTGGTTAATGCGGCTGCTGGGATGTTGTGCTAACCACACAGAAACGGATGAATTATCCACTTCATATGCCCCGATGACCCCCCCCCCAACACACTTAAAGGCTATTGGGGGCTTTACTGTATCAACCCTTAATTAGCTCTTGCTGTTGCACTTTATTTCGTTCACTATTTCAGTACTTTTTAATTCATGGACGAGGCATACAAAGTGTAAGCGCAAATTAGGTTTCTAAGTGCAGGTAAATAATTAGTTAAAACAAAAAACTCCCCCTCCCCCCGCACCTTCCCTTCCCTCCATAGATTTTTATCTAATGACTTCCATTATTTGTTGTGTGTGTGGCTCTCATGACATGCGGCCCTTAAGGGCAGCCCCGTAGCGTGAAAATTCTACAGCAGGGGCAAGGTATTCTACAGCAGGGGCCAGGCCAATAGCAGGTGGGGGGGGGGGGCAGGAAATAAATTTTACTAAGTAGAGCAAACAAGAAGAGGGGTGGGGGGCAGACAAAACATGCCTGCCCTAAAATATTGTTTTGTAATAAAATGAGAATAAAAAAGAAATCAGCCATTTACCTTTATTTAAAAAAAAAAAACTTTGGGTAATTTTTTTTTTATTTTTTTTTTTAAAGTTGTAGAAATAGTAGGTTTCCCCTGTAGCCATATGACACTGGATGAAGCTTGAAGTAGCTGTCATGTGCGAGATGGCAGTGAATAGATGACCAAAAACAAGCCAACGGGTGTGAGTTGATTCATTGAAACTCACTTATTTCATATCTGTGAATTATAACTTAGCCTATTCGACATCACGTCCTTTGATATTTATTTTCTCGGAAAATGTTCCATACTTTTTATTTCCATTCATTTGTTGTTTCGTTTCTATTTCCATTATTTTTTTTTTATTTTTTGTTTCAATTTTATTTTAGTGTTAAACGAATAAAGCAAACATTATATATACATCGTGTTGCTTCAATTTTTTATCGTTTTCTTTGCTTTGCTCTGTTATCATATTAGCACACACACACACAATCATATATATATATATATATATATATATATATATATACACACACACACACAAACATATATATACACACACACACAACTATTTATATTTAAAAAGCTAGAATGGTTTAAAAGAAATGTAATTTTTTTTATCGGTTAGAAAAATACAAAAAAAGGACATTTGAAAATATTATGATTAAAAACACTACCAATATGAGATAGACAGGGTCTTAGATTAGTGGACAGGGTCACAGATTAGTGGACAGGGTCACAGATTAGTGGACAGGACACATTATTAGAAGTTAGGACCAAGAGACGAGGCGTGAGTGTTGCCGGTCATAACTCCCTTAGAAAAAAATGTATTGATGTTTTTATGCTATATACAAAGGCACAAACGAACCTAGATTTATATATTTGTATACATTATTGCACTAAAGGCATGTACGGAATATATATATATATATATAAATGAATGTTATATATATTTGAACTCGTAGTCATTTTGTTATAAATGATTATGCTAACCATATTCAATAAACGCTGTACCATTA
>JAGDYQ010000085.1:0-47871 GCA_021962125.1 Bulinus truncatus | reverse complement strand
GTGAATAGGAAAAATATTTTACTGAAAATCAGTAATTATTAATACTTTAACCATTGTTGGCTTCTTAAGCAAACAATATTCAATTATACTATTTATTGAGCGATTCGTGCCCAATTATTACCGTGATTTTTAAGAGATTTTCCACTAAATTTAAAGACAAACAGTTTGGTTTGCATTTTTGGTCGTGATATGTGAGCTGTTTCAAATCTTTGTGATCTTTTCAGATTTTTTTAAAAAAGGGGGAAGATGACAGAGGAGAAGTAGCTAACAGGAGGGGAAGTACTTGAAATTCCCATTAGACTTGGCTACTCTATTGAGTTTCTATGCTTGAAAACCGGCGATGTTTAAAATCCCTCTGCGCCTCTTTTCAACGTCTTCCCAAAGAGACTCACTCGCTTCGTTGAACAGAAAGTTAAACCTATTGCGCTCAGTTGGAAATAAACTACAGTTTGCTAGAGTTAGCTGCGCGGGCTTTACACGCCATTGAAGACAATTTATTTAACCCCTTCCTGTCTTCAGAAAAACGCAAAGGCGAAGAAAAGTCTGGCCTTTTAAACATGCGATTAGAATGATTAGACAGATCAATCAAAGCGGGTCATGCAAATATTTGACTGTTGAATCAGGAGGACCGACAAGGCCAGCGGTCGCACGGCGACATCTACGCCGACAGATTTAATGGCCCGGGCGATCGTTTTAAAATAAGATGATTTTCTGATGGTTTTCACTTCCATATTTGATCAATATTGTCCAACCCTGTCTAAACGTTTCATTTTCATATTTAAATGTTACTTCCTTTCCTTTTGTATATTTATGTTTGTCTAACTTCATAACTTTCAAACAATCTTTATTTTTTTTTCAACTTAATTAAAGTATAAAAGAAAAATCGCTTATTAGTGAAATCAATAACTAACGTGCATTAGTGAATGAACTTTTTGTCTCGGTTTTTTTTGGTGGCAGTAAAAAGTTTCTCCAGCAACAAAACTAATTATAAAACAGTAAATAGAAAACCATCTCGTCTTAGTTCTGGATCTGTACCAATCTGTATGTAGATTTATTACTGTATTAACTTAAGGATTATAATACATTTGATCTATAAATAAAAATGTATTTCCCAGTTTTTATATAAAAATAGAAGACGATGACAATTAAATGATCATTGGCATAGTTAGAATGTGGTGATTGTTGTTTTGAGGCGTGCTGAAAATATCTTACTAGAGCTCTCCCTCCACACCCCCAGGCCCGTAGCCAGGTCAAAGTAAGCAGGGGGCACCAATACCCAACAAAGAAATGGGCAACTTTACCTTTTCTTTATTTTTCCTCTTTTTCTTCTTTTTTAAGGGAGGGGGCACTTCACACCTAACAGGAGAGGGTCCCTGGCCCCAGTTCCCCATCCCCCTTGGCTACTGGGCTGCCCCCACACAGTTTTTTTAGCGACGCTACTAGTTGAGAGCTCTCCATCTCATACTGCTTAATGTATAGCAGAGAAAATTAATCAAGGCTCATATGACTTCTATGAGTGCCTGAAGAACGACTAAGTTTTTATATCTTCATTAACAATATCTCTCCCCCATACCCCCATTGTAAGTCCCCACGCGCTCTTTCTCTCCGTGCATGTTAAGGAGAATTTCCGTGGACACCTCTATTCTACAAATTCTAAGGACTATACCCGTTAAACACATTTTTTATACACCAGTTTAGCTCGTCCGCGGGAATCATCCGGAAATCCCATTTAACCCTTTGGGACCGGTCTCTGTGAGGGGGAAGAAATCTGTGATGAATCATGACCCGAAGGCTGAATGATTTGCACAAAATGCTGGATACTCGTTTGTACGCATTAGATGTTCTTCACTCCACAGATTGTAATGCCGTGGGATTTGTAACACTCAGTTGAAAAACATTGAGTGAAAAGAAAAAAAAATATTTTCGTTTATATAAAAAAAACTGAAAGAAAAAAAGAAAAGTATGGGGCCGCCCGAGAGAGAGTATGGGCCCCGGGTGCAAGGACTCTATCAAACGTATAAATCTGTGAAATATTTCATTTTAAAATTATGTCTATAGTTGGACATATGAGACACATGGTATTGATGGGCTCCCTTTCACAACTTGGGCTGTAGAGGCAATGTACTAACTAACCAATGTATTTTTTCTCAAAAAAAAGAAAGTTACCGGAACTCCTATTTATGTCCGTCGTGTCATAAGGAAATAACACAGAAAATATAATCAGTAAAGCAAACATTTTTTGAATACGGGAAAAAGGTGCCCCGGAACACCGTTCCGGTTCGTTCCGCCAGGGAAAAAGCACTGACACGAACTACGTACTTTTTCTAAATCGTGAAAGGTAAAGACGTGCCATGGGAATTAAGCTAGAAAATCAAATGCTATTGGCTTTGGTTTCTTTCTGGGCAAACTAGCGTTTAGCCAATTATGTAAAGAAAATTTCATAAGGGAACTCAAATGTCAATCGATACTTCCCACGACCCCGACGGCTAGATCCTAAACAGTTTTACAACCAACATGTTGCATCACACGAAAATATCAAGAGCCACGCTTATTTCCTCCATATCAAATACACCGCAGAAAGACTCTATGCGGATTAATAAAGCGACATCATAAAATAAATATTGCAGATGTTTAAATAAAACAAGAATACCATTGCCATAATTTTTTCCAATGTGGAGCCAACCAGTGAAAGTGTTTATTTTGAGTTATTGCAAACATTTAGAAACCAAATAATGGTCTACGCAATCAAACACTTTACAAAAACCTAAGATTTCATTCAAACACTTTAGTTATTTAAAAATTTAAACTTTCTATATTCAGAGGTTGAATTCATTCAAACTGCTTTTGATTATTTAAAAATTAGCTTTCTATATTCAGAGGTTGATTTCATTCAAATACTTGAATTGTTTCATTTAAACTTTCTATATTCAGGGTTGATTTCATTCAAACACTTCAGTTATTTCAAAATTAAGCTTTCTCTATTCGGGGTTGATTTCATTCAAATACTTGAATTGTATCAAAATTTAACCTCATTACTCCCACCCAGGCTCCTCGCACCGACTTCTGTTATTTCTAGCATTCGGGAAGGGTAGAGAAGTCATAATTAATGATTAAATAACTAATTCACAGGCAAAGGAGGCCATCGTTAGATTACTCGGCTTTGTTGTTGTTCCAGCGACCAGGGCCGAAATGTATTGCTTCTGTTTGGATAAAGAAATTGGACTTTGAATCTTTCGTTAACAGAATATTGATGACTGAAATAAGACGTTGTTGCATTTTAGAGCAGCAGGTACTGCTTTACCTCCTTACTTACCTACAAATGACATGTATCGTCTTCAAACCCACTAACTACATAACGCCTTTCCATCTTATGGATTACATAGATGTTCGCTCTTTCTATCTACTTGCCTTGCACATGATACTGATCAATAAGATGCCTCAGGAGTCAGGCTATCCTGGTCTGGGAGACGTACCATGGTCTACGAGGAAAAGATCATTGGGGGCTCTCTAGTACCCCCTTTTTTTGCGACAGTGGTAGTGCCCAATGGTCAATGAAAAAACTATCCGAGATCATAAGTAATCTGGCTAATTGTGGTGGTGACGAATGTGGTCGGCACACAGCACCCTTCCACTCTGTCCCTTCCCCTTCTATTCATGATCCGGCCATTTCGGGCCGGGGGGTGGGGTCAGGCACATATTACACTCCCCTCTACCCGAATGGCAGGAAACTCCAAAACTACCTAGCCATTCTGGCCGATCAACAACACACACCCTACCGCAGGTTTGGCCAGTCTGGGCTGTGGTCTTAAAACCCTTTTTTTTCTACCATCCCAGCAGATGTTAGCGAGCACACTTACCCCCGGCTCTGTAGGTATGGCAGACAAGCATCAGCGCAGCCAACATTAACTTGTGTGGTAGGCACACTACACAATTAATGCTGGCAATGGCGGCGGTGAAAAAATGTAAAATTAGAAAAAAACAAAACAAAACCCTATCTACCCATCTATGTACATATATATTTATCAAATCTCTAATGTGTGTGTGATACAGGACAGGTAAGGGGATGAGATGAAATCTCTTAGAGTCTATAAATGGGACAGTTTTTATGGTGCCCTTCTTTCATACCCACCATAGCCGATAGTTCAATGGCCAGGAGAGGTACCCGGGAGATCAAGTGGGGACACCGCCATTGGTCCACACCGGAGATCAAACCAGGAATTACCTCGGGTCAACAGTCGAGCGCTTTACTTCACGACCAATCTATCTATCTATCTATCTATCTATCTATCTATCTATCTATCTATCTATCTATCTATCTATCTATCTATCTATCTATCTATCTATCTATCTATCTATCTATCTATCTATCTATCTATCTATCTATCTATCTATCTATCTATCTATCTATCTATCTATCTATCTATCTGTACATCTATCTATCTATCTATCTATCTATCTATCTATCTATCTATCTCCCAGCCACCACCCACATACCTTCCCACTTACCTAACAATCTATCAAAACTACAAATACGTACACAACAACCTACCAATCCCACCTGACTGACAACTACCCCCTTTCCGAACAACTTTGGTCCCACTACTTTGATCTACCTACCCACCTAATTAACCACATTCTCCCTCTCACTCCACAACAGCTAGTATGTCTGTCCCAGTGAGTGTTTGAACGTGTGTGTTTGCATTTCCCAATATATATATCTGTGGCCATGTTTGAGAGTGTGTATTTGCCGTCCTATGTGTGTATGTTTGTGTGTATCGATCCACTACCTGCTATTTCCAGTGGTGTTGCAAATGACATTAAGTGACACTGGTTTTACCCTCATCCTCACACCCTCTGAGTAGCTACAGCCGAGGTAACACTCACCTCCCCCCCCTGATCTTTAAACGATGCTCAGCGACACCATTAGTCAATTTACCGAAGATATTCATGAACTTCACAAATCTTTCTATTTGATTACCATCAATGTGTCAATGCCATGGCTGGCAGCCCGCTGGGGGGTCGGACACCTCACTTATCGGCAGGTACGTCCAGTGATCTCCAGCTTCCACGGATAATGCCCAGACTTTCCCTACGTCATCTATAATCCCAGAGGTTCTCGTGGAGACTTTAGCTTGTCTAGCGGGGGAGAGTTCACGTCATCATAAATTTTTATTCTCTTGGGACTATCTGAATATTTGAATCAATCAGTCATCAATCTCGTGATTGTTTGTTTACGCGATCATGAGATTTCTATTATCTTAACACTATTTAATTCTTTGAATGAATCAACCATCAATCATTTTTGTCTTCGTCTTTCTTTATGCATTTCAACTTCAGTGCATCTTAAACCAGAAGCAGACATTCCCTGGTCAGTTATTCTTTCTATCACATTTCTCTCACGTCATAAAGCGTAAGATGTGGTCACCCTGGCTCGTTTGATTAAAGGAAACGTATTGTTGTCGCTTGTTGAGCTTATTTTGAATTAAATTTAATTTAGTCTTGTTGATGTTTACAATCATAAATGAGACTAAACATTATGATTATGTATAACAGGCCCGTAGCGTGATGGGGGTGCAGGGGGGCCGGGCCCCTGGGATTTGTGTCTGCCCCCTGTTTATTTGTTCTACTAAGTAAAATGTATTACCTGCCCCCTCCCCCCTGCTATTGCCTGGCCTCTGCTGTAAAATTTTCACGCTACGGGGCTGTGTATACATGTATTATCAAACTTTTGAATTCTAGAAGACTACAAAATCAATCCCCATTGCTGTTATCAATGCATCACAATTTGATTAAAATCAACAGTTCAACAACACACAAAGAAAAGATAATCTCAGTAAGGAGTTGACTTTCTGAATAGGCTTCGATGAGCTCCCTTATTTTTTAAACCACATACACTTTTTTTTTCATTTTATAAAATGATGGTTTGTATGGCAACCATTTGTCGGTATGTTTTCTTTTTTTTGTTTTTTTCACAAGTGTAACAAATATGCTTCTATCGGCCGAAATACGAGAATATCCCCCATCTGTAACTTAAGACGAACGGTTTCATCTTACAAGACGAGTGAAGTCAATTTGAAGCCATGTTGTGTTCAAATGGCATTTGTAGGAGAAACAAATACGTCATTCGTTTTTCAAATCCAGGGCCTTCCCAGGCACCGAGACAAATGTACACAGCAAGCTTAATCCGTAAAATGAACTTTCGGCTAGGAGCTATTCCCAAAGGAGTCATTCTGAAGGAAGAGTAATTTAAAGATGGAAGCTAGCCGATAGTCCCGCACGTGACCGGAGCAAGGGGAGTGGATAATAAAAGTTCAAATTGTGGATTAAAAAAGAGATAGTTTTGTTGGGAAAAAAAAAAAAGACGCCCCCCCCCCTCTGCTTTTTTTAATATTTTTTTAAGAAAAATAAGAGAAAGAGAAGAAAATATAGACTTGTAAAGGAGAAAACATCTATCGAAGAAGAAGGTAAATAATACAAAATAATAAAAATAAACTCTGACCACTGTGGCCCTTCTGAGCCCTTTCTCCAAAAAAAAGGGCCCTGCTTCGTTGCAACAACAACAAATTTCGAACGGCGCAGGTCCCCTGACGAGTATTCGGGTTGCCGCCCCTATGTGGTGCCCCTGTCTATAGAATTTATAGTTTTATTTAAAAACAAACAAACAAAAAAACCAAACAAAACAACGTATTTCGACAAGTTACTCAATGATTTCGCAAAGATGTAGAATTTCAGTATTAGTTTTTTTTTTAATGTAGCATATCCTTCATGTCTATGCTTACATGGTTTAGGCTACTATCTCAGTGTTTAGTAACACAGAGAATATATCATACAGAAAATATATCATACAGAAGATATATCATACAGAAAATATATCATACAGATATATATCATACATCAAAAGTCCCCTACCTATGACCAATAAAAAAACGCCATTTTTATTTTTTTTAACTTTTTCCCCTTTTTAATTGTGTAGTACCTAAATATTGACACACCAAGCACAACAATACAGTTATGGCGTCTTTCAGAAATTTCTATTGAAATTGACGATGCAGATTCGTATAATTTGTATTCTGTGGTTTAGTACCAATCAAAATATATCGTTGTTCAAATACATGTACTTATTTCCTGTATAACCTTCTAGTCTATAAGTAAATTCAGTTTGAGCTCTGATATTGATTTTAATGTAACTTATGTAGCCTATGAAATATTTGGTCCTCAGCCAAAAGGACGTCTGAAACTTAGAATTGTATTTATTTATTTATTTTCATTTTATATGTAGTCTTCACATTTTCACGTTTACTGTACCACGTTTGATGTTTGATGTTAATCAAGAAATACTTGAAAAAAAATTAATTAATGGATGTTGACATAATTAAGAATGGAGAATCGTTGGCAGTAAAATAATAATTTAAGCTGAATTTCTTTTCTAGACTAATCCAATATCTAAAATTGTTCAGCCTTTAACATCTTTCATTTTCGAGACATTTCAAAAATCTTTAATTGTCGAGACTTTTCTTTCATATTTTTGTGTGTTTACCCCCCCCTCCCCCTTTCCCATGTCATTACAAAAAATGTACATTTCTTTTCGTTTTATATGTTTTGATATTTTGTTTTCGCTAATTTTTTTGCTAATGTATCTGGAGTTTAGACGACCTGCAGCCCACAGACTGGATACGCCTTCGATGATTGAACTTATTTTTTTTATTCGCTCGTCAATCCATCTGTTAGATCGCGTGTGAGCCGTGGATCTAAAAGAAAAGAAAATAGGCGGGGAGGGTCGAGCCATTGTTGTTGATCTCTAGGTGAAAACAACAGAGTTGTGTAGTCGGCATTCATACAGTCGGTCACGCGTGACACCTCAAATTCGATTACTTTGTTTCCGATCGATACTCTGGTGTTGATCTCGCCAAACATTTACAATTTATTTGAATAATTTCATTTGATGAGAGGGAAAATAAAATACGATAGATCCTGGCCAAGGAAAGATTACTTAAAGAAATAAAAAACAAAAGAGAATCATTTAGTACACAATGTGAAATGTTCTTGGTATTCATGTGTAATAAATGTGTATGAAGTGTCCAATGTCTGACAACACGCCAGAACTATAGAACGGCTGTAATCTAAACAAACTATAGAACGGCTGTAATCTAAACAAACTATAGAGCAGCTGTAATCTAAACAAACTATAGAGCGGCTGTAATCTAAACAAACCATAGAGCGGCTGTAATCTAAACAAACTATAGAGCGGCTGTAATCTAAACAAACTATAGAACGGCTGTAATCTAAACAAACTATATAACAGCTGTAATCTAAACAAATTATAGAACACACACACATACACACAAATACTCACACACACACTCACACACACACACACACCCCTTTCAAATCTGATGCTTCTAGGCAGGGGTGACCACGCATGAGGTCGATGAGAACTCCAGTTTTTATATTGCACAAAAAACTGTAACGAGCAGCACAAGAGTTAATTTTTAATATTTATAGCAAAACAAAAATTAGTTTAAAAATAGAAAAAAAACAACACAACTGGCTCGTTGAGAGTCGCACAACATAACTGGCTCGTTGAGAGTCGCACAATACAACTGGCTCGTTTAGAGTCGCACAACACAACTGGCTCGTTTAGAGTCGCACAACACAACTGGCTCGTTTAAGAGTCGCACAACACAACTGATTTGTCGAGAGTCGCACAACACAACTGGCTTGTTTAGAGTGCACAACACAACTGGCTCGTCGAGAGTCGCACAACACAACTGATTCGTCGAGAGTCGCACAACACAACTAGCTTGTTTAGAGTCTGCACAACACAACTGGCTCGTTGAGAGTCGCACAACACAACTGGCTCGTCGAGAGTCGCACAACACAACTGGCTCGTTAAAAGTCGCACAACACAACTGGCTCGTCGAGAGTCGCACAACAGCAACGGGCTCGTTGAGAGTCGCACAAAACAACTGGCTCGTTTAGATTCGCACAACAGCAACTGGCTCGTTGAGAGTCGCACAATAGAAACTGGCTCGTTGAGAGTCGCACAACACAACTGGCTCGTTGAGAGTCGCACAACAGCAACTGGCTCGTTGAGAGTCGCACAACACAACTGACTCGTCGAGAGTCGCACAACGCAACTGATTCGTCGAGAGTTGCACAACACAACTGGCTTGTTTAGAGTCGCACAACAGCAACGGGCTCGTTGAGAGTCGCACAACACAACTGGCTCGTTTAGATTCGCACAACAGCAACTGGCTCGTTGAGAGTCGCACAATAGAAACTGGCTCGTTGAGAGTCGCACAACACAACTGGCTCGTTGAGAGTCGCACAACAGCAACTGGCTCGTTGAGAGTCGCACAACACAACTGACTCGTCGAGAGTCGCACAACGTAACTGATTCGTCGAGAGTTGCACAACACAACTGGCTTGTTTAGAGTCGCACAACACAACTGGCTCGTTGAGAGTCGCACAACACAACTGGCTCGTTGAGAGTCGCACCTAATGTGTCGTAAGTAGACACTATGACCATTGTTTGTTATGTCCATTATTTGTCATGACCATTATTGAAGAAAAGAACGTTTAAATGACCGCTGACATTAAGCGCTAAAATTTTTTTCCTTAAATAAATAAGTATTTATTTTTACTCTGAGAAAAAAGAATAGTAAAAACTACTTTGTAATATTTTTTTTCTAGTTGTTTATAATTATTTTTCATTTATTTTTTTCTCTGTGTTTTTCATACACACTAATTTGCAGGAATTGTTTATAAATTAGCTTGAACTTTAGCTCTGTGAACTATACATTTATTTTGAAAAGATATCACTGCACTTCGTCTGACAGGCTAACTACTTAGCTGTCTGTATACCTGACTAACTAACAAAAAAAAAACCTGTCTATCTGGTTGTCTCTGTGTTATAATTTATTTATCAATCAAACTAACCCTACTAACTATCTTGCAACAAACTTTCCATCTAGCTTTCTGCCTATATCTATACTCCGTATCCAATCAATCTAACAAACATCGCCCCCTATTAAGTTTAAGGAGCTCAATGTGAATAGCCTAAGTAAGTTCCACCAGATTAGCAATTCAAACGGTTGTGTCCACATTCGGCGACTCCAGGGGCAACACGGAGTCAGTCAGCACGATTCAATTAGCCTCTGAATGGCTTGACTTGATGCGAGCCATCTTGTAGCTTGGTTTGAATTGCTAGCTGATTATTTGTTCTTGATATTAACAGAGTATCGAGTTGTTTTTTTTCGTTGTTGTTGCGAGACCCGTATGTTTTATATTGATTTAAAATCACGTGACCAGACCGCTCGTTACACTGAATTTCAGTTGTTGAATGAAAAATTGAAAGAAGAACATCAATAATGTTTTAAACTGCTAAATTTTAAACTGCTAAATCTTAACTACTATTTTTTGAATTCCGTAGTAAAGTAGTGAAGTTCCTTTAGCCCTTTAGAACCATTGGGACAGATGAAATGTATAATTAATATGTTTCTATAACCTCGGCTTATAAAAAGATTGTGTGGTTAGCACAACGCCCATTGGGTAATATGTAGCTAATATCTTTCAGGTTCAAGGTAAAATAATACAACTTCAATTGATAATTGTCTGCAACACAATGTTCCAAAGTGCATAGAAAAATAGCTAATTTAGGTTAAAAAATAATTTTTTTTTTATTAAATACTTAGAACTCATAGACATCAGTGAAATTAAAAAAAATACAGTAAATTTGGGAAGGGTCGATAAATATTTTACGTGAATCTGGATCAACATAATTCTTTCACCAATTGATTCAAATCGATAAATGTGCAGTCATAAAAATTTTTGCATTTATGTATTTTATGTGTTTGACATACCTGAAAATTGTCAAATCGAGATAAGGCTGACATTATTAGTATATTGTGTGTTGGCTGGATACAATGATGCTGTCATTCTGTCAAATCGAGATAAGGCTGACACTATTAGTATATTGTTTGTTGGCTGGATACAATGATGCTGTCATTCTGTCAAATCGAGAAAAGGCTGACACTACTAGTAAATTGTTTGTTGGCTGGATACAATGATGCTGTCATTCTGTCAAATCGAGAAAAGACTGACACTATTAGTATATTGTGTGTTGGCTGGATACAATGATGCTGTCATTCTGTCAAATCGAGAAAAGGCTGACACTATTAGTTATTGTGTGTTGGCTGGATACAATGATGCTGTCAGGCGCGGATTAGGGGGAAATAAACCTTGATGCTGCAGTTGAATTAAAACATTATTTTTCTGATTCAATTTTCGTCAGTTTTTCATCAATGTTTTTTTTTCATTTCAGGAACGGGTCTTATTCTACAGGAATAAAAGCCACCACCCTACTCCGGGCCTGCTTTCATTAAAACCACCACCATATTCCGGGCCTGCTTTCATTAAAACCACCACCATATTCCGGGCCTGCTTTCATTAAAGCAACCACCATACTCCGGGCCTGCTTTCATTAAAGCAACCACCATACTCCGGGCCTGCTTTCATTAAAGCCACCACCCTACTCCGGGCCTGCTTTCATTAAAATCACCACACTATTCCGGGCCTGCTTTCATTAAAATCACCACCCTATTCCGGGCATGCTTTCATTAAAATCACCACCCTATTCCGGGCATGCTTTCATTAAAATCACCACCCTATTCCGGGCCTGTTTTCATTAAAATCACCACCCTATTCCGGGCCTGCTTTCATTAAAATCACCACCCTATTCCGGGCCTGCTTTCATTAAAGCAACAACCATACTCCGGGCCTGCTTTCATTAAAGCCACCACCCTATTCCGGGCCTGCTTTCATTAAAATCACCACCCTATTCCGGGCATGCTTTCATTAAAATCACCACCCTATTCCGGGCCTGCTTTCATTAAAATCACCACCCTATTCCGGGGCCTGCTTTCATAAAATATAACTTCTTAATCTGTATTATGGTAATTTCTTTCCAGGGAATTTCTTTGATGCATTTATCCATCTTTTTTTTTTTTAAATTTGTCAATCCAAAGGTGATTAGTCTTATGGACATGACTCACGCCTTCCCAGTCATAAAATAGACATAACACAAAACTACCACTGCATGAGCAAAGCAAACATCTCTAATTGTTTAATAACACTGTCCTACAACAAAGCAATGATCTCCACCCCATTATGTCCCCCTCACCTCCATCCACGACCCACATTCCATCCACCTTTTTCACCCAAGCCTCAGCATTAACACCTTTCAATAGCACTTGTGGGGGGGGGGGGGACACAGCAACAAAACCTATGCCAGGTTAACAGGCAAAAGGCTCCATGGATTACTCTCACGGGGGAATTTTTTTTTTCACTTGTCTATAGACCAACAAATGATAGCTGACCGGAATCGATAAGGCGATGAACCAAGTGAGAATTGGAATGATTAATTAACACCTTTAACTCTAATGAGCTGATTGGCGAAAGCCTCTGATCTCATGTCATGTGTGTTGATTTATTTTATAGTGATCTCATGACACTTGTATTGATCTATTTTACTGTGATATTATTACATGTATATTGATCTGTTTCACTGTGATCTCATGACATTTGTATTGATGTATTTTACTGTGATATTATTACATGTATATTGATCTATTTTACTGTGATGTTATTACATATATATTGATCTATTTTACTGTGACATTATTACATGTATATTGATCTGTTTCACTGTGATCTCATGACACTTGTATTGATCTATTTTACTGTGGTATTATTACATGTATATTGATCTATTTTACTGTGATATTAGTACATGTATATTGATTTGTTTCACTGTGATCTCATGACACTTGTATTGATCTACTTTACTGTGATATTATTACATGTATATTGATCTATTTTACTGTGATATTATTACACGTATACTGATTTGTTTCAATGTGATCTCATGTCATGTGTGTTGATTTATTTGATTGCGATATTGACTTGTTTAAAATTAATTTATTTGACTGTGATATCTTGACGAGTTTATTCACTTATTTGACTGTGATATCATGACATTATGTTGATTTATTTTACCGTGATCTCCTGACATGTACATTGATTTATTTTCTGCGTTCAATAGATGCATATTGATTTTTTTAAGTAGACATTTTTATTTGTTTTATCTTATAGGACTGACATTTTTTCATTGAGATTTTGAATTTAAAAAAAACAAGTACAAAAAAACCACAGACCTAACAAAAAACCACAGACCTAACAAAAAACCACAGACCTAACAAAAAACCACAGACCTAATAAAAAACCACAGACCTAACAAAAAACCACAGACCTAACAAAAAACCACAGACCTAACAAAAAACCACAGACCTAACAAAAAAAACCACAGACCTAATAAAAAACCACAGACCTAACAAAACAAAACCCACAGACCTAATAAAAACCCACAAACCTAACAAAAACCCATAGACCTAACAAAAAACCATAGACCTAACAAAAAACCACAGACCTAACAAAAAAAAACCCACAGACCTAACAAAAAACCACAGACCTAACAAAAAAACCCCACAGACCTAATAAAAAACCACAGACCTAACAAAAAAAACCCACAGACCTAATAAAAAACCACAGACCTAACAAAAAAAAACCCACAGACCTAATAAAAAACCACAGACCTAACAAAAAAAAACCCCACAGACCTAACAAAAACCCACAGACCTAACAAAAAACCACAGACCTAACAAAAAACCACAGACCTAATAAAAAACCACAGACCTAACAAAACAAAACCCACAGACCTAATAAAAACCCACAAACCTAACAAAAACCCACAGACCTAACAAAAAACCATAGACCTAACAAAAAACCACAGACCTAACAAAAAAAAACCCACAGACCTAACAAAAACCCACAGACCTAACAAAAAACCACAGACCTAACAAAAAACCACAGACCTAATAAAAACCACAGACCTAACAAAACAAAACCCACAGACCTAATAAAAACCCACAAACCTAACAAAAACCCACAGACCTAACAAAAAACCATAGACCTAACAAAAAACCACAGACCTAACAAAAAAAAACCCCACAGACCTAACAAAAAACCACAGACCTAACAAAAAAACCCCACAGACCTAATAAAAAACCACAGACCTAACAAAAAAAACCCACAGACCTAATAAAAAACCACAGACCTAACAAAAAAAAACCCACAGACCTAATAAAAAACCACAGACCTAACAAAAAAAAACCCCACAGACCTAACAAAAACCCACAGACCTAACAAAAAACCACAGACCTAACAAAAAACCACAGACCTAATAAAAAACCACAGACCTAACAAAACAAAACCCACAGACCTAATAAAAACCCACAAACCTAACAAAAACCCACAGACCTAACAAAAAACCATAGACCTAACAAAAAACCACAGACCTAACAAAAAAAAAACCCACAGACCTAACAAAAAACCACAGACCTAACAAAAAAAAACCCACAGACCTAATAAAAAACCACAGACCTAACAAAAAAAAACCCCACAGACCTAACAAAAAACCACAGACCTAACAAAAAAAGCCACAGACCTAATAAAAAACCACAGACCTAACAAAAAAAAACCCCACAGACCTAACAAAAACCCACAGACCTAACAAAAAACCACAGACCTAACAAAAAACCACAGACCTAATAAAAAACCACAGACCTAACAAAAAAAACCCCACAGACCTAACAAAAAACCACAGACCTAACAAAAAACAAGCAATTAAGCCTGTTCCATTCTGGACACAGGACGTGTTAGCGCATTTTCATGTTATGTATCAGTACGTTTGTTAGCTTTCAGTAGATATTTGTAAATTTTGGAAATGTTTATAAATTCAATTGTGTAATGCATATATCTGTAAAAAAAAATATTATAAAGACGTTTCTTTATATTTGAAAAAAAATTATTTTCTCTTAAATCTAACTACAAGTGGTTTGTGGTTACTGAAATAGGACTCATAATTGAAAACATTCGAAATTGTAGTCATTTAATCGTCCGAAAACTCCGTCAATTGTTGCATAGCTCTGATACTTTCAATTAAACTCAGAAAACAAGCTTACTATTTCATTTGATGAGTTTCTTAATAAATCTTGGTGAAACTACGTGCTGCAGTATTTCGCACCAAATGAATGGGTTATTGAACGTACAAGGTGTAGAATGGGGCCATATATATAATATATAAGCCCCTTAGGAGCCCTGAAGCCCGGCCCTCAGAGGTCCTATCGTGAAATGAACTTTTGATGTACACTTGGCAGGCCAAGACCTACAAAATGATATATATATACATCATGGGTCTAGGACTTATGGTTGCTGAGATATAGGGCGCTCCTTTGTTAATTTAGCTTATATAGTAAAAAACGGTACTTTATAAGCCCCCTTTTACGGCCCTCAGAGGTCAGATCGCGAAATGGAAAAAGTCATTTCTTGGCAGGCCAAGACCTACAAAATGATATATACATCATGGGTCTAGGACTTATGGTTGTTGAGATCTAGGGTGATGACGGACAGACAGACAGACAGACAGACAAAACGGGGACAATAGAGCATTTTTTTTCGAAAATGCTCTAAAAACCCACAGACCTAACAAAAAGCCACAGACCTAAAAAAACAACTACAACAAAACAACAACGTTCAAATCAGGCACCTTTGAAATAACCGATAAAAAAGAAGGTTAAAAAGTAACACATAATAAATATACTACAATGCAGACTTGATGGAAATTCAAGTAACTTAACACACACTTTATTCAACATAACCACACATACGATAAATACTGTATCATTATATGGAACATACAAACGCATCGGCATTTTAATTAACATTGTTTTGTTCTACTCAGTTTGTTCAGCCCCCCCCCCTCCACTTCCCCACCTCCCAGTCCACATGTTCTGCGACGATCTTAAATAAATAACACAAAAGCAGGTTTCTCCTAATCCCGTGTGAGTGATTCTGTCTGGAACACAATACCCGGAATTATCTGATTGTACCCAAACCCTCTACCTGGGAGCAGCTAATCCTCTTAGTGCGGCGCTAATAGAGTAACGGTCAACTGTGACCGAGCCGTGGGATACTGATTCTCAACCCCTCCTTCCCTTATCCCTTGTCTGCCTATAGTCTCTGGTCATAGCCATGAACTACTAGTGGCCAGAGTATAATAGTGCAACTTTTGTAATATATGTGTGTATGCCATTGTTGATAATAACATTACAGGTACACAGTCATACCTGAAACATGAACAAATTGGAATCCGCATAATTTTTGGAGCTGATGTCGCTTTTGGATAACGAATGTCAAAGCATATTGTTTATATGCTGTTTTTTTTACTGCTTTTATTTATGGCTCGAACCACGTAGATTTATCAGTGTTGAAAGTAATAAAATCAACAGTCATAATACGGTGAATTAGACTGACTGTACAATCAAATCAATAGTCATGATATGGTGAATTAGACTGACTGTACAATCGAATCAATAGTCATGATGTGATGAATTCAACTGATGTAGACCTATAATCAAATCATACTTTGTCCACATTTTTTTTACACTTTTTTTTGTTAACATATTTACCTAACTGTTATTGGCAATATCATTTTTTTTCAAAATTATTTATAGATAATAGACGACCTATTTTGAAAGTTTTGAATTTTATTTCTTAAATAATGTAATGATTTTGAGCAAGGTGCAATACATTTACATGTATGTAACAAACAAAACAAAAAAAAAAAAAACAACAAAAAACAAACAATAATATAAATGTATTTTATATCGTATTGAAATGGCAGCTATCGGTTGAACAAAGAGGAGATCTCTCCGTTTGTTCACTATATCTGTGTTAACTATGCCCAGTATTGTTACGGACATGTTGAAATAATCTGATGGTTATTTCAGCGACACAGCGGCCACGGATCAGGGCTGCCAACTCTTTTATCGAATGATTATCCAGAAAAAGATATATATATATATACATATATATATATGTATATATATATATATATATATATATATATATATATATATATATATAGCAAATAATAAAACCTTTATATCTAACTGAAAGAAAAAAGGAGAATGTCTAGATGTATTATATAAATCGCATTTTCTTATAAGTAGATGGCTATAAATAATCCAAGTTGGCAGCCCTGCCACGGATGTTGTAGGTGTCAAGGCGGCAGAAGTACACTTCTCTGAAGCACCGTCTATTGAAAACAAACAGAAGATTAAGGATAAGGATGTTTCTTTTTTTCTGTAAGAGAGGAAGAATGGAGATGAGGAGTTTCTTTTTAGATTGAAAGTAGTACTTCAGAGAGAAAACACCGTTTGAGTTAATAAGATGTTCTATTATGTTTTTCTCATACGGCATTTTTATTTTAAATTGTAGTTATTCAGTTCTGTGTGTTTTCTATTTGCTGTAGTCTGGCGTTGACAAGTAGAGAGGCTCTTCTCCGACCAACACATAGTCGCACGCCGATGATAATAATCAATATTGTTTCGATAGTTTATTGCTTGATGCAAGATTTTATGACACCAGATTCTAAAGACATGAAATTTAAAGTGTGATAATTTACCACTTGAAACCATCACTTTAAAAAAAAATATAAAAAACGGAAGATAGACCCCCCGGGGGCCCCGAAAAACCCAACAAATAAATAAAACAACAACAAACAAACAAAACCAACCATATAAATACAAACTTCAATATGCGCTTCATGAATGCACGAAGAATGCGCTCTATTACGTGCAAAATTGTTTACAGCAAAATATACTCGGTTCCATTAAGACAGGACCGCATCATATGGCCCTGAGCAAGGCACTTTTATAGCGCATTTTCGAGAAGTAGAATGCGCTATTGTTTCCGTTTTGTCCGTCTGTCCGTCTGTCACCACCCTAGATCTCAGCAACCATAAGTCCTAGACCCATGATGTTTATACTTTTTTTGTAGGTCTTGGCCTGCCATTCCTGCATTTCGCGATCTGACCTCTTGTAGTGGCAGTTCGACCTCCCGGAAGTGCCATATGACCTCATTTTCCATACAAATTTGTTTTATTTCACTAAAGTGTTCAGAATTTAAGCAGAAAATTCTAACTACTGATCAAACTTATTGTTTAGAATAAAATTAATTCAATTTTTTAAAGACTGATACATAACACGAAAATGCGCTAACACGTCCTGTGTCCAGAATAGAACAGTCTCAAGGTGCTGTTTTTTTTAGCACCGCTGCTATAAACACTTTAAAGAATGAAATATAAATAGTAACTTACTATAGAGCCGTTATAATGAGGCCCACGGGCAAAGGCCCGGGCGAGCCCATGCGATAAGACGCTCCTGATTTAAGAAACATTTGAAATAAAGGGAGGCAACACTTAAGACTCTCTTTTTGTAATAATTTCCACAAAGCGGTCTTTATTATTTCTTTTTGTAATAAAATCTTGACCTTGAAATGACACTTTCTGAACACCCAGGAGACATTGAAAAAGGAACAAAAAAAAAAACCACAAAAAAAACCAACAGATCGTCCCTGTGTACGACCGTCCTACTTCATTGGCAAATCTTTCGTGGCCATGTTGAGTGTATATTCTCAAGGGGCGGCAAGCAAAGGGAGGATCATCCAAGGGAGGTAGGCTGTGTGAGACAAACAATGAAATAGTCAGAGAGCAAGCGACATGAAGCAACTATTCATGAATTTTTTACACCTCGAGCCGAAGGCATAGGGTGCGATACTGCCGTTGGCGTGGCCACTTGGGGGGTGGGGGGGGGGGATCGCAGTGAATGCAAATGTAAAAATTTAACGAAACGCGAGTGAGTTCTGGAGGGGGGCCTGTGGTTGTTGTTGTGTTTTTCTTTTTATTGTTTTATGCTTATAATTTTGAATAGTTTTATTGTTTATTTAAAGCATGCACTGAATCGTGTCACGGTGGGCGAGGCTAGCTCTTCACTTCCCCTCATGTAATAGAAATGGATATTAATGTATATCGGGGCCTAAGTCATTTATAACAAAAGCTAACATCTCAATGCAGTGTTATCTTAAGGGCTCTTGAAAAAAAAAGGAGCATACATATCTGAACAAAGCCATTTATTTAAAGTAAAGACCGTAATTCTTTGTATGAAATATCAAATTATAAAAAAAAAAAAATTAAGAAATTGAGGAATATTTATAGGCCTGACCAATAAATAATGGCATTTACATTGTGAGAAGGGTCATTCCACTTTCTATACTTTTGAACAACATTCTTCGGTACGAAAGATCGACACATTTCCCTTAAATTTAAACAATGTTTTGATGATTTGTTGATCTTAATGTCATAACAAAACATAACTTAACAGGGTCACGATTACAGAAGTCACTGATAAATGTGTATTATAGCCTATGTGTCAAAAAAGATATGTGCCATATTAGTGAGCGATGGAATGGACGCGTTGTGTAAGATTGAGCAGTTGAAAATGATAGAATCGCACTGACATATACATACTAACATTTGTTTTCGCATTTTCTACAATGTTAAGAGATGACATCATAGCTCCATCCCCCATCCCCCCACCACCGTTAGTTATCTCTATGGATCCATTGTTTGCAAGCATTGTAGGTTTTATAAAAATGAATACCCAATGAAAACCATTTTTTAATATAATTTTACGCTTCCGTCTCTATCAACTATGTTGATTTACTCGGGCTTAACAATTTAAATGTCTTTTTTTGTCTGGTATTCACGCTTGAATGCCGCATATTCCACACATATTTGTGCGTCTTTCATTTCTGTTTGATAATGCATGCTAGAAAAAATGAAGTGTTTACAGCTTAGTTGAAATATATATGTATACATGAACATACATGTCAAGGCATTCCCTATTCTGGAGCGACGGCGTCCTCTTTGGATGGGCGACATAAGCTTCTTAAACTTCTTAACATTATGACAAATATTTCTTTTTTAGTCAGTTTACAACTTGAAAATATTAGAGATTGTACATAGGCCTATACAGGCCTACCGAAAGAAATTTCGGACCCCCCTGCTGATAAGAATATTTTCAAAAAGTTGATTGGCCAGCTCAGTCCGGCCCCCTAAAACTCGCCGTGCCCCTGGGCATTTGCTCCCCTGCCCCCCCCCCCGGCGGCACTGGGCCTATAGACCCATGAATATTTATAACATAAATACAAACTATATATTACACTGCTGATAATATGTTTAGGTACCGGTGATAGTTCAGCGATATTATATAAGCTAGAGCAGTGACCCCCCAACACACCCCACCCTCGGGGCGCGGACCGGTTCCGGTCGTGGATCAAATGGCCCAAGAAACATTAACTTATTTCCTTTCTATGTACTGTGGTGTATTTCGCTCCATGGACGACAGTTTAAACGGGAGCTGAGCGGCATTGGCATTGCAATTCAAAGCAATCTAAAATATATAGATAATAACCGCCCCTCCCCTCCCCCCCCAGGCCGCGGTAAAATTCATCAAACATCGACCAGCCCGCAACTAGAAAAAAAGGTTTTGAGACCACTGGGCCAGAGCACAGAATATATAATATACAAGAATGCTCATTTAAATTGCTTTTTCCTTAAGCCGCCCTTTTTGTGTATTTATGCTCTGTGTATTAATATTTAGGTAACGTTTTGGAATGGCACAAAAACAAAAAAATGCACACCTATTATACTGAACTGATCTATTTTAATTTCATTTAGACAGAGTAATCGAAAGAAAATACGTTAATATTTATGGGTTTAAACCGTGACGATTCCCCTCCCTTTTGATAGGAAAGAAAATAGGTCTTCGAAATTAACCGGGATAGTGTAAATATTGAAAATTATAAAGGTGAAATATCTAAATCCCGAAAGTATAAAAGAAAAATACATAGCAACGTACCTTTCACGCTCAGAACTGAGCAGTAGAATAAGTTTGGTTGTTCTCTGTTCCACGATGGAGATGTCTAAGCTGCACAAACAAATACGCACACACACACACACACACCACACACATACTCTGTCACTTTGACACTCCACACAACATTCATTTATATCTATTTAGAGATATAAAAAAATACTTCACCAATTTAAATTACTTTTTAACAGTCATATTTATTTCTTCGTGCAACAAATAAACAGATATAGACTACATGTTTTGAGCACGTATTTATCCAATATTTTTACCGGCTAAATGTTAATTTTAATAATGACCTTTTGACTATTTTGTTTTTGATTACGTCCCTTGTTGCACGTACAACGGCTAGATTCCCCTATTGAGTACTCTCGTATACTGGTGTCCAGGGCTCTGCTTTAGCTAGTATATCTCTGCCGGGGATGAAATCATAGACATTTTTCTTCCCCGGCACTGTTTTTTTTTGTTAAATCGAGCACTGCTGGTGTCTAACTTTTATAAATGGAGTATTTTATTCATTTTATTTTATTAAGTCTTGAATCGCACAATTTTCGGCATCAGATTGTTTATTAACATATATCAGTGGTTCTTAAACTTTTACGATTCGCAACCCACTAAGGAAACTGATCAGTTTTCAAGACCCGTCCGAATCCAAAGAAACTACAAGTAAAAGAAAGAAACTCTAAAATTAATTGTATATTGGTCAATAATAAAAAAAAAAAAGTAATTTGGTGACCTACTTCGAATCAGCTAGCAATCCACACTATGAGAACTACTGATAAAAATTAAGCAAAACTTGGAACTAACAGTAACATTGCCTACGACGTGGATCCTACACGGGGAATACCCCATAACCCGTCCCTCATAAAAAATTTACGTCAGCAATGAAATCAACCCAGCAGCAACACACCAGCCAAGTGAAATGCCGTCAACAAAAGATCATTGGCTGATTGTTTGATTTCAACTGGTTTTGTTGACACAAGCCTGACCAGATTGTCGTTAATTTTGTAGATTTTGTTTTAAAGAAAAAGTTATTCCTTTAAATGGTGTTAATAAATGGAAATCCTGCAGTTTAAAAAGAACACAATATTTCATAACGAACAGTGACTTCTATTTGTTTTTTTTTTTTAAATCATTATCTGATTTGGAAAATTATACAATAACATATTTTTGTATATTCATTGCGATTGCTAATGTTTGTCTTTTATTAGCACAAATTTTAAGCGTGAATCTATATGTACAAATAGTCTACTAATGTGGGACGGATGGCCGAGTGGTGTAGATACTCGACTGTCGACCTGAGAGTCCTGGGTTCGAACCTTGATGAGAATAATGGGAATAAACAAAAGAGCCTGTTGCGGCATTGTTAGAATAAGGTTTTATAGGCATCAGTTCAGGAATGAGGCTACTTTGGCTACTGGAAGCTCTCGACAGCTGCATTGTTTACTGATCAATAAGAACGGCTTTTGTCTGCCTATAACAGGGGTAGGCAAATTTTTTAATCGCGGGCCACAACGGGCTTTTTATTATTTTACTGAAGTGCCGAACCAACAGCAAATGCACGAAATGTTTGTAAAATCCCCAGACTTAACTGTAATTACAGTTTTTTTTTAACCACATGATTTTTAGGAATGTTGTTAAAGATGTTTACAACGTGTGGATACTCAAAAGACTATTCCTTCTGAAACTCTCAGATACCTACTTCATATTTATTATTTACTTTTGGACCAGAATAGGAGGGATTCACGTTTAAGGGTTCGATTTTTTTGGGATGAGAATTGTGATCAAAATAAAGGTGATACTGGTTTAATGGTTTGAATTAATCTAACCTAGTTTTACAACTCTGGTCTTTGTGATAACAAAACTGTCACAGTTTAGAGACAAATTGGCTCCAGGAAGTTTAGTTCTCACGTCTTTTTTCCCTTCAGTTTTCTATATCACTGTGAAAATCATCTATTGTAATCAGTACCGTAGCCAGGATCTATCTATCTATCTATCTATCTATCTATCTATCTATCTATCTATCTATCTATCTATCTATCTATCTATCTATCTATCTATCTATCTATCTATCTATCTATCTATCTATCTATCTATCTATCTATCTATCTATCTATCTATCTATCTATCTATCTATCTATCTATCTATCTATCTATCTATCTATCTATCTATCTATCTATCTATCTGTCTGTCTGTCTGTCTGTCTGTCTGTCTGTCTGTCTGTCTGTCTATCTATTGTCTGCCTGTTTGTCTGTATGTATGTCTGTCTATCTATCTAATCTGTCTGACTTCTCCCGCAACAGCATACTAATCACTTGTATTTTGATTTCTTAGTCCCTCTGTTTAAGTAAACCAATATTTCCTTCTGAGCCTGTAACATTATCCGACCCAGATCAGCCTCTGATTGTCTACACCTGTAAGTATACACTTTCACTCGTCATTACTCAGTAAAATCAAACTAGGACTAATACCTAACAATATCTAATACTGCTGACAAAAAATAAATAAACTCATTATGTAACATGTAATAACCTTCTCAATAAAATGTACAACAAATAGCTGTACAAGAAAACTGTATTTCAAAATTGGATTTGTATCTTGCAGAGGAAAAATGTTCATTAATCCGTTTGAAGAAATCATTAGTGATTTCTGTGACTATAACTGATTGTTCACGCCGATGTACATTTTGTAGGCGTTCAATTCTGTGTTCAATATATTGATTTGTCCTGGTGGATTTTGTTCAGCTTTTCTTTAGCAGATGTCGAAAAATATCAATAAAAATGTGTCTCATTACACAAATATATTTAATATTACATTTTCTCTCTCTCTCTCTCTCTCTCTCTCTCTCTCTCTCTCTCTCAACAAATAGATCTGATGTGATGACGTCAGATATATTCATGTTTTCTTTTTGAATGAAATAATAATAAAAAAAAGCTGTTTCGTTCTTAAATCTAACACTGTTTGAATCAAAACGAATTTATTTATCAACCAATCTGTCAGTCTCTTTAGTCTGGTATTTTTAAATCTATCTAATATGTTTGTAAGTTTGTCTGTTTGTAAATTTGTCCAATCTGTATGTCTAGATGATTTCTTCTCCTCTGTCACTCTCTTACTTTTTCCTACTCTCTATCCTATAAGTTTTATATTTGTAAATAATGTGTATACATTTGTGATATTGAGTTTTAAACTATATATATATATATCATATATAATAATACTCATTTCCAGTGTGCGTTAAATCGAAAGTAAAGAATTAATACAACAGTATTCCAGTTTAAAATACAACCATGAACAAAATCGGATCTGCCCGAAACCAAAAAATAACCTAGCCTAAGGGGATATAACTCTATGCAAAGGTTTTGCAGGGTACAGCTAGTATATATATAAAGGATTTAATCCCACTAGAAACAGATGTGACAAATAAGAAATTTAATTTAAATCTACTTTTTTTCAGTCCAGTGATTGTGTTGTAAAAGAGAATGCATGTACTTGTATATATATATATAAAATCACATATAGTTTATATATGAACTCGACAGAAATATACAAAATAGGATTAAAAAAAAAAAGAAATATCGAACAATATGCGGACAATATGCGGTCGATTAAATTTAATAACATGGCATATGTAAGTCATTTATTAATATCTGCAAATATTTGATGTGGGTTATGAATTCACGCATATTTATTGAATATTTCACATTTTCTTTTGCTGTCTCATCCTTAGCAAATAATCAGGGTCAGAGGTCAAAGACAGATTATCCGAGTTACGTCCAATCACACACACACACATACACTATTTATTTTGCCCCTTTAACGCTAAAAACTACACATTGAACAAGATATCAAACGGAAAAATAAGAAGTCAAGACCATAATGATATGGGCTACATTTTATATTACATCTGAACTTGATATAATAATTATAATAAAATATCAGCAGTACACTAAAATATTTCAATGATGATAAGTAACATACGCGATGCACGACGACTAGTTATACCATGACTTCAGCGACACACCTAAATGACTAAGTATTATACGAAATCAGATCAGACCATAACTTGAGATTCGTTACCATGAGGGATAAAGTATTTAAAAAAAAAAAGATTTCCTTCATTTTAAGTAAATAGAAAAACAAAATAATTTCCCGTATATGTGTTGGCACAAAAATTTAATTAGAACTGAAAGTGAAAGAGTTATACTTTACTATTCCTGACAGTCAGAATAGCTTAAAGTCAGACAAGTCACCCTATCGCCCTACTTAAATATTGGTGTAAATATGATAATTTAAAAGAAATGCACATTGGCTGCCAAAATGACTATGTATAGTCTTGCAACAGTACTCATGTGACTAGGTATAGTCTTGAAACAATACTCATGTGACTAAGTATAATCTTGCAACAGTACTCATCTAAGTAAAGTCTTGCAACAGCACTCATGTGACTAGGTATAGTCTTGAAACAATATTCATGTGACTAGGTATAATCTTGCAACAGTACTCATCTAAGTATAGTCTTGCAACAGCACTCATGTGACTATGTATAGTCTTGCAACAGTACTCATGCGACTAAGTATAATCTCGCAACAGTACTCATCTAAGTACAGTCTTGCAACAGTACTCATGTGACTATATATAGTCTTGCAACAGTACTCATGTGACTAGATATAGTCTGGCAACAGTACTCTTGTGACTAGGTATAGTCCTGCAACAATACTCATTTGACTAAGTGTTGTCTCCTCCACGGGAAATATATTATACAGAACGTGCTTCTTGAATTAAAAAGTCCCCCTACCATGGGGCTAAAAAATGCCGCTCCTTTTTTACAGTATATTTTTGCTTTCTTGTTACCGTGGTAACGAATTCTAAAATAACGTTTTAAATTTTAATAAATACCGCATTAAAAAGTAAATGACAGATCGCTAGTAGTAAAAAATATCGTCCGGCATTAGGGAAAACCCAATAACATTCTGTATAGCAATACAATTATTGATCTTAGTGTTAAAAAAAATATGGCGAGGATGTGCATTTTGTATAACGTATATTATGAGGTCTTGTACACTTTATTATCGTACTGCTTATACTAAATATTTTAGCCTTGATTTGATACGGTTTCTATACGTTTTTAAAGAAGAAAAAAAATATTTTCACATTTTGTTAGTGTCAAGAACATTGATGTTTGACACTTTCAGTTTTTAGAGCGACTTTATAAAAAAAAAATGAAAATAAAATGAAGAAACGTCTTGTCTATACATTAGCTCTCGTCTAATAATTTGCTAAATGATATTTTTAACGTTGAATTCGTTGAAGTGATAACAAACGGAATAAACAGATCAGGTGAAATTTTATTTAAATATGTCAAAGATTTGTACAATCGTAGTCAGCCGTGCTGACTTACAATACACATATTTAATTATTTAAAAAAAAAAACGAAATGATAATACATTTGTAAGACATAAAAACTCATTAAAAAAATTAGAAATAGTAAATAATATTTTATAATTTATACACTATTTAAACATAGGTCAAACAACACTAGGACTAAATATTTTAATAACAAAAACACATGTCGGATGTACAGTTGAAAAAACATGAGTGAAATTTGATAATGTTTATCACCAATAGCATCTCTAGTGCAAAAAAAATAACGATTTGAACATATGAGCTATGTACAATTTGATATTGTCAGTGAACGTTGCATTTTTAAAAATTCTTGCAGACAGTCGGGTAGTTCTAATGAAATAGATTTTGCTGAGTTTAATCCCAGTCACACTGTTGACTATTACACAATGTAGCAGATGTTACACAGTCACACTGTTGACTATTACACAATGTAGCAGATAGTACCCAGTCACACTGTTGACTATTACACAATGTAGCAGATAGTACACAGTCACACTGTTGACTATTACACAATGTAGCAGATAGTACCCAGTCACACTGTTGACTGCTACACAATGTAGCAGATAGTACCCAGTCACACTGTCGACTATTACACAATGTAGCAGATAGTACCCAGTCACACTGTTGACTGCTACACAATGTAGCAGATAGTACCCAGTCACACTGTTGACTACTACACAATGTAGCAGGTAGTAATAAGTAGTTCTTCAAAATCCAGCACGATTGTAAATTTCACTTGTTTGAGCTGTGTATATTTAGGAACATAGTAAACAAATACTATTTAAGAGTCAATATTTTAGTCAGTATACAAGATACTTCTGTTATTATGTGACAGTCGGTCAAACTCGGCACAATTTTATTAAACAAATTAATCAAAGTATTTCTCACTGGGAGAAGCATTTTGTTTAATGGCTAAGCATAATTTCATTCAACTTATCTTCGTGGAATAAATATGAACACTTTCCTTGATTTTTTTTCTAATTAAAAATGTAAATATATTGATACATATAATTTGTATTTCAATAGCTTTCAAAAGACAAACAAACAGAAAACAAACAGGTGAAATTTCAATTGAAATCCAACTTTTTCTTCTTAGTTATTTGTTCCGTGGCTACGTTAGTGTCCATTGTTTTTACTTTCTTGTTTCTATATTACACTTCATCAGCTTTCTGCGCTCAGTGGTCTGCTTGGCATGGAAGAAGACGATCTTGAGAACGGGACCGGCATTGGAGGAGGAGGCAAAGCAAGGGCCTTTTCTGTGAATCCAGGAAGTAGATGACTGGGGATGCCGGTAACCCTGGAAACGAACGCCGCATGCTGAGCGGCAGCGTGACTTAAGCACATGGGGTTGATGGGTGAGGGTTTGATCGGTAAGGTAGACAGGGCCGCCCCTGCTTCCTGGGCAGCCGACTTGAGGAGATCCAGATTGTTTGAGAACCTCGACATTAGGTTAGAGTTGAACGAGGGTGACGAGAGGGATGAAAGGGAGGAGAAGGAATTCACAAGCGAGGAGGATAAATCGAGACTAGCGGCGTAGGATGCCACCAAACTTGGAGGTAGCGTCGAGGGAAACTGGCTGGCGAAGGATGGAGAAGCGAAGGTGGAAGAATCGGCGGAGCCGGTGCATGAATACTGCTTGGCGATTTGTAGTCTGGGGAGATCAGGCTTTCGATGGAGAACGAATGTTTTGCTGGAGGCGCGGGAGGGGGAACGTAAGGGTGAAACCTCGATGACACCGCCCATGACTGATGTAGCCGAGCCCTAACCGCGGCTGCTTGAAGATACGCCGCTGTGTCTATGGAGTCTTGGGATTTCATGCTGACGAGCTCGGGGGACGGCGGCGCTCCACCTTGCAGGCTGCATCTGCATTTGCATCTGCATCTGCCTCAGCTTAAATCTTTTCTCCTTCGGAGGAAGCTGCCGTTCTCGAACATGTCTCCGCACATCGGGTGCAGGGCCCAGTATGATCCTTTCCCTGGCCTGTCCGGACGACGTGGGATCTTGATGAAGCAGTCATTGAAAGAAAGGTTGTGACGCAGCGAGTTCTGCCAACGCTGCGTGTTTTTCCTGTAAAAGGGGAAGTTATCCATAATAAATTTGTAGATGTCGCTCAGCGGCAACATCTTTTCCCCCGAGCTCTGTATGGCCATAGCCGTCAGCGCAATGTAAGAATAGGGAGGTTTCTGCTCGTCATACGTGTTTCTCCCTGGGCGAGGCATTTTGTTTATCTGGTTGGTTTCAGACAAAAAATGGCTGTGAAAAAGTTGTTTTTTTTCAAACAGATAAAAGTTGGTAATTTTTTTGGACGTGGAACTGAAATGCTTCAACGTAAAATTCAAAGTATGAAGATCCAGTCAGATGCTAATAGATAAAATCTTGGAATAATCTGGAAGAAAAGAACAATTTTTTATTCATTAATGAAACGTTCGACTTTTATTTTCAAATTAAGACACATGCACAAATCCATTTATATAAATAAAATGGGAAACTGTAGGCTATGTGTTCAGAGTAACTTATTACATAGGCCCTACAACTTTTATTTATGTATTTTTTGAGTGTATTAAATAAATTGTTATCAAATGTGGCTTTTCATTGGTTTTACTGCAGCTATCATTAAAAATTCAAATTAAGTTTTAAAAAATAATTAGTTTTAATATTTTGGATTATTTTTCACTGAATGTAGTTAAATTACTATGACGTAATGGTGTATAAATGATAAAGCGTAAATTGACTATGGCATGATGGTGTATAAATGATAAAGCGTAAAACGAAACTCTCATTGTAAATATATTTGACAGCCCATGCCTAGTACCTTTTTGCTACCTTTTAGCGTCCCCCCCTCATTCAAAAACCATATAATGATAAATGTAAAATATACCATTTGGCGCCTTTTTTTTTACTAGCGCCAGGGGGCATGATGCCACCCTTGCCCACCCCTCGCTACGCCTCTGCCCAGGCCTCAACTAGAAACTCTAAGGCCACTGACCACTGGGATCCATCTGTTCTCCCCGCCATGCAAAAAAACAGGTCGAGTTTCGTTTCAGATAACTCGAAAAATCAATACAAAATTTTGAAAACATCGCGGCCGTCAAAGGCTGAGGCTGTTGACAATTGTTTAAGAAAAGCCCCCCCCCCCGCACCCCTCAATCATAGCGGCCCATGTAAAAATAATAATAAGTAGAAGGCTCTATGTACTATGTAGGTACAATACTGTCATTTGAGTTTTAGTTTAAAAATATAAATAACAAGCTCCGTGTCTCCCTAATGTATTTTTTTGTAGAGTTTATAATTGTGAGAGTAGATGCCATTATGTAATTGACCGTCAATCAGACGTTAACTCTGTCCCCCTCGTGGAAGCTCGGCCTCCTTTTGCGCCTCCAAAGCCAATTCATCTAGGAATTAAGGACATTGATGGAGAAAGAGCATTTACACACACAATACAGTATTCATTGCATTGATATAAACATTTCTCCTCATTTGGAGAAATTATGATTATTGTTAATTCGATCTCATTATTGTCTTTCTCCATAGAAAAGAAAAAAAATATGTTGACCTATTAATCCCTTGTCCAGAATGTTGTTTCGGCCTTGTGATTGTCCATTGTCTTAGGGGGCCCTAGGAAGAGACCTTTGAGTATTAGAGGCCCCATGCAAGCACATTATTCATATTGGTAGGAGGCCTTAGTTTGGGTCAAACTACCATAGTTCGCTTATCCATAATAACAACGGATCAGTTAATAAATATTTTACAGTGTGTTCATTGCTGTGTAGAATAACATTGCAGCCGAACGATATGCATAAAAAAGGTTTTAATAGTACAGCGTCAGGTGGTCAGTACGAGACATGTCAGATTCTCTTTTGAAGGTGGCTTGTTGCAGGGCCGTAGCCAGAGTTTTTTTTAAATCTAATTAATCCCAAATATTCGATTACAATGTATAAAAAATGTATCATTTAGACTAAATTATGTAGCGCTTTTAATATTAAAGATTTATCCAGATATTAAATTGGGCACATCGTCATTACTACGATATATATAAACTTGTTTACATCATACTACTGTGTCCATTTCAATTTCATGAGACCAGCACCATAAAGTAAGGGACCAGCACCATAAAGTAAGGAACCAGCACCATAAAGTAAGGAACCAGCACCATAAAGTAAGGGACCAGCACCATAAAGTAAGGGACCAGCACCATAAAGTAAGAGACCAGCACCATAAAGTAAGGGAAAAGCACCATAAAGTAAGAGACCAGCACTGTAAAGTAAGAGACCAGCACCATAAAGTAAGGGACCAGCACCATAAAGTAAGAGACCAGCACCATAAATTAAGAGACCAGCACCATACATTAAGAGACCAGCACCATAAAGTAAGGGACCAGCACCATACATTAAGAGACCAGCACCATAAATTAAGAGACCAGCACCATAAATTAAGAGACCAGCACCATAAAGTAAGGGACCAGCACCATCTGTTTCATCACTAGATGGAGACATTGATAGTCGTTTATGACCGGAAACATCCACTGCCATTTTTTGTGAACAGTGGTTGGTACTCAAATTTTCATTATTTTTTATATATTTTATTGACGAAATTCATAAAAACTTCTTTAAGAGAAGCACCCGTTGTCTGATTGGAAGCTTTTAAACTTCGATTAGTGGCGCCAGACTTATAGATGGTAAACTTCGATTCAGTGGCGTCGGACTGATAACGGTTTCTTGTTATAGAATCGGTCACAAAAGTTTTCTTTTCTTTTACTCACACTTGAAAAAGAAAACTTATATAAAAGAAAAACCTTATGTCAACTTTGATTGCCAATAAAAACAAAATATAAATGGTCTTTTAACATGGAATTTCTGGAAGGGCTTATGTTATATACAACTCCCACTAAAGTGATACTGAAATATTTGTTGTAGGATACGAGATACTTAAGTGAAACAGTAAAAATAAATTGAGCACCAGGAAAATACAGTGGATTCCGCTTAATTGGGACAGCCGCTTATTTGGGACAAATCTCAAAGAAACCAAACCAAGAAGCCAATAGTAAATGTGTATGTTTAATTGGGACACCGCTTAATTGGGACAGCCGCTTATTTGGGACAAATCTCAAAGAAACCAAACCAAGAAGCCAATAGTAAATTTGTATGTTTAATTGGGACACCGCTTAATTGGGACAGCCGCTTATTTGGGACAAATCTCAAAGAAACCAAACCAGAAGCCAATAGTAAATTTGTATGTTTAATTGGGACAGCCGCTTAATTGGGACAAAAAGCCTCGGTCCCGATGTGTCCAAATTAAGCGGAATCGACTGTATATAACATACTAGTGCTAAAACATTCCCATTCTATCACTGAGTCATTTTTTTCTGCATCTCATAACTTCCTACTCAAGTAATAATTGGGTTTGTTAACCTTATTTTCATTTGTTGTCGACAAGCCCTAGTCCCTTTTTCTTTTAAAGTTAATAGATGTTAATAAAGGAGAAGTTTCGAACAATGTTTTGATTTGATGACATGTCTGATGACATTAATCATTCCATGTTTCATATTGTTTTGGTGTTTTTAAAGTTTCAACAAAGGGAAGCAAAATTAGGAATTCATTGTCTCTCTCTCTCTCTCTCTCTCTCTCTCTCTCTATCTATCTATCTATCTATCTATCTATCTATCTATCTATCTATCTATCTATCTATCTATCTATCTATCTATCTATCTATCTATCTATCTATCTATCCATTTTATCTATCTATCTATCTATCTATCTATCTATCTATCTATCTATCTATCTATCTATCTATCTGTCTATCTATCTCTGTATCTATATCATTTATTTATATGTATATCAGGGACGAGGCGTGAGTGTTGCCGATCTTAACTCTAGTGAAATATTTATTGATGTTTTTATGCTATATACAAATAACAAACGAACATAAATGTATATATTTGTATAAATTATTAGACATATACAGTTTATATATAAATGAATGTTATATATATTTAAACTTGTAGTCGTTTTAATATAAATGATTATGCTAACTATATTCAATAACACAGTACCATTATATAACATTTTTATAAATATGACTATGATCGGCAACACCTCACGCCTCGTCACTATATATATAAACAGACAACTAAAAACTTGTAAGATCTGAAAGTATGGACGCCTTTTCGGAACAAATTAAGCTCCTGAATGTAAGATATCACTGTATAAATGTGTTATAATAGGCCGATATTCAGCTCCCTCTACGACCACAGGTTGTGCATCGCTGCTCGAGATAAGATCTTTAAAACAGTCCGTATGTAAATATTGCTTCTCTCATTACATACATTTAACATTATAGGCCTATTCATCAACATACACACACACACACACACACACACACACACACACATCAACCCTACTGATCCGTATAAAGAAAAACAAAAAAAAAAAGGCAACATTTGTTCTGCACATTGAGTTGACACAGCTTCACGATATAGGTTACCAAACCAAAAAAAAGGTGTTACCATTATAAAAAAAATAACTAATGTTTTTCTAAATGTTGGAGTCTTTTGTTTAGATGTTGAACATACAATACGTTTGTTTACATTAAATACTAAACAATGATGGTTCATGCTGGGCAGCCGGAGGGTAAAGTCTCATTGCTACGGTTAGCTGAGGCGAGACGTTCGCTGAATAGGGCTGACATAAGGTTGAAAAGTTATGCAAGGAATATTTAACATTTACCTACACATCGTTTTACTGTTTGCTCGATTTTTAGCTAATATTTGTTGTGTCTTTTCTGGAAGGTGCTAAATAGCAAGACGTAGTACGCATAGATTACATAAATAAATTGCTGAAGATATATTCGAGAGAAAGCTATTGTCATTATCCAATTAATTTCAAATAAAATGGCTATTTTACGTGTCACTGGTTGTTTTTTGTATAGAGAAAACAAGCAAACGACGGACTTTTTGCGGGATATTATATTTAAAAAAAAATGTTTTATCTCTCATTTTTTAGAAGCTTTGTTTACTTTTGCTTAGAATTTCGCTTTTTTTTTAAATAAGATAACATTATTTATAGCCTATTAAAACTCAAATCAACTCAAGGAAGGAAATCATTTTAAAAAAATATAAAGAACTACTAAAGTAAAGTTCCCTTCTTAGCCCCTAACGGGCCATCGGGGCAGATGAAGTGTAGAATTCAACTGTTTCTATAACTCGGCATATGAAGGGATTGTGTGGTTAGCACAACGCCCAGCCGCCTTTACTTCCCAAACTTAAAGTCAGGTACCCATTTAAAGCTGGGTGGACTTGTGGGACGACTTTGCACCAAATTTCACCTGGAAAAATTCTCATGGTTCTCACCGAGGATCGAACCCAGGACTCTCAGGTTGACAGTCGAGTATAAAGAACTACTCTTTCCCCTGTTTAAGTTTAAGAACCTCCGAATGTGACACATTGGTCTAATTATCATAGATCTATCTAATCAATCTAGTATTGCATATCTACAGTTACGAATAGACCCGAGAGGCCATTATTAAATAATTACCAATAAATGCACACAAAAATACAAGGCGTTTGTTTTAAGTGCTATATGGGATGAAATTAAGTCATTAAAAAAAAAAACAGTTTATAATAAATAAATGAACAATAAACATTGTCGTTAAGAGTTTTCGTAAAACAGTTCTTTTTTTTTTTTTTTGTTGAAAAAAAAAATCAATGGGTGAAAACATCTCTGCCTCTACTCCCCCCCTCCAACACCGGCTTTCTCTGTTTATTCTCTTACATGTGGGTACATAGGGGTGAGGAACATACCCGTATTTTGCTTTTGCATTATTGTAAGTTGATTAATGGACGTGCAAGATGGCATGTTAAATTTTTAAAATTTTAAATATGAGAGCTCGGCTGTTACATAGGGGGGGGAACTCTCTCAGTAATTTGTACTGACACAATGACTTTTAAAAAAACACCACGAAAATTGACGTGATGAACTATGTAGAACACGGTATTAAAATGTTACATCACTAAACGTTAGTAAATTATTTCCAGTAAAGATAAAGTATGAAAAGCGGTATAAAGTGTAGCGATAAAACTAATGTCTTACTCTCAACTAAATGATCAAAAATGAACAAAACAAAATTCAAATTCAGGGGCCGTCCATAAAGTACGTCACGCTCCAAGGGGGGAGGGGTATAAGAAAGAGTGTGACAGTTTGTGACATAGGGGGGAAGGGGGGGTCAGGTCAAGTGTGACGTCACATTTTTAATATATTTTTAATTTTATTTCTAATTTAATTTTTTTATTTTTTTCCACAGTAAACTTTTAATAGTTTTTCCAAAAATAATTTTCAAAAAAAAATTGTGAAACACTTCTTTAATTAGTTTTATGTCAAAATAGCATGAAATGCATATCTTTTCAATGTGTTGTTCACAATTCCTCATGCTAGTTTAACAGGACCGCTAATAAACTGTTGCAAAGCCTTGTTTGTATCAGTAGCCTTACGGAAGTGTTATTATTTCTTTGTTGTCTGCTGCATAATTATATCCCTGATAAAGAAATTTGGAATTTGTATTATAATACCAAAAAATTACCGTAATTGAAGTTGCAATCCATCACTTCGTTAAAATAATATTGATGCCTTATTCCTTGCAACCAGTGCACCAGGAAGAAGTGCTTATAATCGCGTGGAACATCGAATGGCTCCATTTAGCAGCGAACTGTCAGGTGTCATATTGCCAAATGAACATTATGGCATTCACTTTGATTCGCAGGGCAGAACCAATAAATGAGGATTTGGAAAGAACAAACTTTAAGTTTGCAGGTGAAACTTTAGCTGAAATCTGGTCGCATGTGATTGTTGACCAATTTCCAACAGTTGCAGAATATATCAACCCTGAGAAATCTGAATTGGATGCAGCAGGACTGTTGTCGAAGGATAAGAATTGTTTGACCATCATGTTCTCACCAGCCAATACTTCACTCAAATTGTGAAATGTCAGGACATAAAATGTTGCGACAAAGTACGGAGCTCATTTTTCAACGTTTTACCTTCGAGATTATTTCCTCCTCCAAATCCAATCCCAATCAACCAAACAACTGATGGACTCAGAGCTTCAGAAAGAGCAGATGCAGATGCACATACATTTCCTTCATTGTTTGTTTGTGGCAACAAACTCTCAAATTTGATGACATTATGCCAAGACCAACAGGAGTTTTTAAAGTGCAACCATATGATCTTTATTGTCCATCTTTGCAGACCAGCATACATGATCGAATTTGCAAAGTGTGTCACTTATACTTTGCCTCATAAACAATGTTGAAAAAACATAGAGGATAACACAGAGCTCGGGCGCAGGAGAATGTAAAAAAGTAAAGTTTCCTTAGCCCTAAAGGGCCATCGGGGCAGATGAAGTGTAGAATTCAATTATTGGCAGAATGGAAAATGCACATTCAGAGAATGTTGAGTGGCTAGATGAGGATGAAGTTGATCTGTCTGCAACTATCCTTCCAGGAAACGATGATGGGGAAAGATTTATGTCAGTCTTAACTATGGATGAACACTTCACTTCACTATGGATGGATGATGTCTAGTGAATTTTTTTATTAAACATAATTCACAGGTCCACTATAAACATATTCAATATAGCACAAGAGCTGATCACATAATTTGTCAATCTAGTCCTTTTTTTAGTCACATTGTTTTGTTTCCATTTTTATTATTTAATCACTGGTTTCGCTAATCTACTTCTTACCCTGTGTCAATAGAATGCATAATCGGAAGATTATCTCAAAGTTCACCTCACCCATTGTAAATGAATAGGTAGCAGATAAATGATGTCTATTATATAATTGTCAATCTAATTTTTGCAATTTTTTTTCAAATTCAATTGATTGAGTTACTGTTTCAAAGAATAACTGATACAACTATTGACAATTAGTTATTCTACTATTAAACTCATTTAATAATCTGATAGTTCTTTTAATATTTATATCTTAAGGCAGTTTAATAGTGAAGTGAGATTTAAGTTTTCGATTAAATTTTAATTAGTTCTTAATAAAAAAAAAATTTTTTCGAAAGTGTGACGTACTTTAGGGGGGGGTCCCGAAATTTGTGACACTTTGTGACAAGGGGGGGAGGGGGGAGGTCAAAAATCGTCAAAAATAGCGTGACGTACTTTATGGACGGCGCCCTCACGGTATTAACATGTTAAACGACTGGACTTTGACTATTGGTTGTATATACAGCATCAAACTTTGTAGAGATATCAAAATAAACAAGATGAAGTTTTGAACATTGTGCAAAGATCTTACATCACTTAATTGTAATAAGTTATCTTCAACGCAAGAGGAAGAGTTGAACAAGGTACGAAGTTCTTACATTAACGTGCCTTAATAAAGTATCTTCCTTCTCTACATGATGAACTAAAAAAATCTTACAACACTAAACCTTAGTGAATTATAGTCAATAAAAGATGGAGAATACAAACATTGAATACAATGTTACACCATCAATTCGGGCGAATATTAACTCTAAAACAGGATAAGAAATGTAGCTAATTAAAAAAAAAAATCACTATATGCAAAAAAACAGATAGTGCTGACATCCCACGGATATACAGCATGAGTGATTGTGGGGGGGGGGGGGGTAGTGGGCTTGGAGGTTGTGAAACCGGTCAGAGATTTTCACCTTACTTCTTCAAATCCCAGGTACTGCCTAAGTCAATTGTGGTTCCTCCAGTGCACCAGTCTCAGTGATGGCTAGTAATAAAGAAACTACTCTGCAAAGATGTCGTTGGCATTTGTGTGTATGTGTGTGTAAGTGTGTGTGTCTGTGTGGAGGTGGTGGAACGTGGGAGGGCTTGATAAAGAGATGACATATGCAGAGGCACATTAAGGTCGGTTTAGGCACATTGCGCTGAAGAGAATATTGGGCTCCTGAGTACTGGGCTCCTAAATATTGGGCTCCTGAAGTGAGTCATCAACATGGGTGTCAAATTATTCTAGCGGGGTCCTTTAAAATTCTTAACATAATATAATCCTTACTTGGACTTCTTGGCATAGGTAGATAGTTGATAAACACATAGTTGGATGGACAGATGGGTGAACACATAGATGGATGGACATATGAGTGAACACATGGAAGGATGGACAGAAAAGTGAACACATAGATCGATGGACAGATGGTTGAACACATAGATGGATGGACAGATGGATGAACACATAGTTGGATGGACATATGAGTGAACACATAGATGGATGGACAGATGGGTGAACATATAGATGGATGGACAGATGGTTGAACACATAGATGGATGGACAGATGGGTGAACATATAGATGGATGGACAGATGGGTGAACACATAGATGGATGGATAGGTGGGTGAACACATAGATGAATGGATAGATGAGTGAACACATAGATGGATGGATAGATGGGTGAACATATAGATGAATGGATAGATGGGTGAACATATAGATGAATGGATAGATGGGTGAACATATAGATGAATGGATAGATGGGTGAACATATAGATGGATGGACAGATGGGTGAACACATAGATGAATGGACAGATGGGTGAACATATAGATGGATGGACAGATGGGTGAACATATAGATGGATGGATAGATGGGTGAACACATAGATGGATGGATAGATGGGTGAACATATAGATGGATGGACAGATGGGTGAACATATAGATGAATGGATAGATGGGTGAACATATAGATGAATGGATAGATGGGTGAACATATAGATGGATGGACAGATGGGTGAACACATAGATGAATGGATAGATGAGTGAACACATAGATGGATGGATAGATGGGTGAACATATAGATGGATGGACAGATGGGTGAACATATAGATGGATGGATAGATGGGTCAACATATAGATGGATGGACAGATGGGTGAACATATAGATGGATGGACAGATGGGTGAACATATAGATGGATGGATAGATGGGTGAACATATAGATGAATGGATAGATGGGTGAACATATAGATGGATGGACAGATGGGTGAACACATAGATGAATGGATAGATGAGTGAACACATAGATGGATGGATAGATGGGTGAACATATAGATGGATGGACAGATGGGTGAACATATAGATGGATGGATAGATGGGTGAACATATAGATGGATGGACAGATGGGTGAACATATAGATGGATGGACAGATGGGTGAACATATAGATGGATGGATAGATGGGTGAACATATAGATGGATGGACAGATGGGTGAACATATAGATGGATGGATAAACAAAAGGATAAACACATAGATTGGTTGATAAACAGATATCCTAATACATGAAACATAATTCTAAGCATAATGAAGTGGATGAATACATTAATACATTTAACTATTGGTGTTAAATTTTTTGGGTGAATATTTCTGAAAAAAAAAAAACACAAATTGCTATTGAAAAAAAAAGGAGTGGGGTGGTGGTGGCATATCAAGCTTTTTAATTAAAGTCTCTAAATAAAATGAATGAATCGTACAATAGAAACAGACATGTTTGATAGGTTAGGGATTTACAGTAGAGTGTTAAAGAATAAAGATGGGAACGAACTAATTCCTCATGTATTCATATTTCGTCATTCCCCCTCCCCCCCCCCCCCGCACACACAGTTGTTTTTGTTTTGACACCTCAACTAAACGGCTCATAAAACTCATTTCGTTATCTCGGCTTGTTAATTTGACTGTCATTTCTTGTATTTATATATAAATGCGTGTGTTTAGTATAGAGCTGGTTTAAAGTGATCGTGCGAATACAGTAATAAATCAAGAAAAACTAGGCGACCGTATTAAAAAAGACCACCTTCCAGAGTTTATTCCTAAAAAAAGTGGATGTCAAAAAAAAAAGCCACTACAAGAATTCCGCCTAGGGCCCCAAAACATCTCTTTAATATCGGCTAGACCAGAGGTCCCCAACCCCCGGTGGTACTTGGCCGTCCAAGAAATATTTAATTATTTCCTATTTATTTGCTGTGGTGTATTTCTATCGGGATTGTGCGACTTTCCATGGACGGGAAATGATCGACGACCTACCCCCCCCCCTTCCAGCGGGCCGCGGTGAAATTATCAAACGCTGACCGGTCTGTGGCAAGCAGGGCCGGCCTTACGAATTGCGGGGCCCAATTTAACGGAATGCTCGCAAGGCCCCCCTCATCAATTTTTTTTTACAAAAGCAAGTATTACTATTAAAGCTAAATGCAAATTGAGGGGCCCCTGCCAGGCGTGGGGCCCAATTTGGAGCAATCGGTCAAATTGGCCAAATGCCGGCCCTGGTGGTGAGAAAAAGGTTGGGGACCACTGGGCTAGACAGCACAACATTTTAAGTGTAGGCGATCTATTTTTTTTTTTTTTAAAGTTTTTACAATTATCTAAAGTAAAATATTTGAATGAAATACCCCATAATTGATATAATTTCTATAAGTTTTGTGGGGCTCAAAATTCGACGTTTTTTTTCTAAATACAGTACTATTTAATTATTTTTGTTCCCTAAATTCTGATCAAACCACAATGGTGTGGGTCTTTAAAGAATTAATTAGTAAATTAAAAAACTGGAATGAGGCTCACATCAATCTCATACCTGACCACACCACGACTAGTATATGAAAAGTGTGTGTCGAATATAACTGGTGCTAATTCTTTGTTGAAAAACAAAACAAATAATTAATTTTCCATAGTGAATCTTTCTCATCAAGTAGATAGGTGTGATCAGTGCCGGATCAAGCCCTTTTGATGCCTTAAGAACTGACTACATTTTTGACTAAATCAAAATTTTAAATCAGATCTTTATGCTAGATTTCTATACAATACAGAGATAAAGTCATTTAACTTGCCGTGTTAATATTTATTATGTGGAATTTCCCATGTTTTAACCGAGACGATGATCGCCTTAGAAACGGAATTTATTTTCTTTTTTTTTAAAATTAAAATTTGAAAATGGCTCAACATTTTTTTTACTTGTTTTAAACTTCTGTGATAAATTCGGCAATGAAAGTGTGGTGTAGTGTCCTCCTTTTCCCTTAAAGCCCTATTTCGCGTATAGGTTAATCCACTGCTGGATATAATACAAACAATTTGGAGATGTATACAATAAAAGATTGTTAAATAAACTAATTTCTTGAACACACTGAATTCTAAACATTGATGCATTAAAGACTTAGGCTGAAGAAATACAAATAAGGATTAAAAATAACCTTTTCTTTTAAAAAAAAAAAGATTTTAAAATGTGCTAAAAAGTGAAGAAAAAAATCATTATATCATACACCTATTTATATAAATATCATTGACCTAAATTATATTTATCATTATTAAAATATAAGCGTTGGTGGACATCTAAATACATACATAATCTATTTTTTGTTTATTTCTACTTGTCAAATAATGTAAAGGCGTATTTAGTTGAGTGAATTGTAATTACCCACACATTTAATTTTCAATTAAGGGAAATTTTCCCCCCACTCTACGAATGGCAAAAAATTCTCTTCGTAATTCTATAAAATGTTAATTCGTTGACTCGAAATTATTGAAATAGAGCATTGCCCTGCAGAATCTACACATGTACCAACTTTGAGTATTCTTACTAAGTTATAACAGGTCCAAAAGTGAGTTAGGTTAAAAGATTTAAGGTCAAACCCACAAAAAACGGAAACTTACAGAAACTAATTAAAAGCTTGCAAACAGACACATTAAATTATCATTACTAAAATAAAATGCGTGAGTGGTTACAAAATATTGAATTAAATATGTCTTTACATTAGTTGATAAGTAGCTATAAATAGATAAATAAGTAATCAGCTGCAGTTAACTTATTTCAAGTTCGTTTTCGTTTTGCGTTATTCAAACTTCGTAAAAAAAAAAAAAAATTGCCATCAGATAATCATAAACAAAACAATGGGTAAATAATAACATCAAAGAATAACTACACTAGATATAATTCATCTATATTAACATGATCAATACTTCTAATTAACTTTGATCATTTAATTTGTGTTTCCACACCTACATTAACAGTGCTAACATCTAAAGCATGAAGACTTGCTGTTGATCAGAAAGTTGGGAAAATTAGTCAGAGTTGTCATGAATGAGTGCACAATATCTCTTCAATCTAATATTGTTACAACTTTGATATTTTTTTTTTGGTATTAATATTCTTATTCTTTTTATTTCTTTGTCATTTTAATGTTCATTCTATTTTTTTTTTGGGTAAACTTTATGTCTCATCTGTTGTGTGAGTCTGTGTCTAAATAATGATGGCAACAGATGACATGGACAAATGTTATAACAACTTGGTATGTTGCTTTATGCTGTATGTTTTCAAGAGGCGCCGGTCAATATAAATAAATAGACAGCCTGTATTTACCCATGCAACAGCACAACTGAACTGTTTGTTGTTGTTTACAAAAAAAACTATGAAACGGAATTGAATTGTCGACATTGAATCTTTTGTTTGGCCTGTCTTTGTTTTCAGTTGAATTATAAAAAAAGAAACAATATGTTGGGAAAATGTTTATATTGAATAGATGTATACATTTTTATGGTTACACCGAATATATCTTTATGCTGTACAATCTATATATTTGTGCAGCATATGTGTTTCGTTTTATATATGTTTTTAACTGTAGGTCCATGTATGGTAAGGATGTATAACAATATATAGGCCTATATTTACATTGTTAAATTGTATATACGATTATAATGTAAATTAAGCCCTTTTGATCCCCACAAACACTGACTAATTTTTGGCGACGCCCCCCCAAGATTGATCAACTACTATGTTTTATATATCTTCGGAGGGTGGGTGAAGGGGGTATAATGTCTAAAAGGTGAAAGTGAACCTCAACTGATCAGTTTTTAAGTATATACAATCTGCACAGTTTTTTTTACTACAGATTAGATCAGGGGTGGGCAAACTTTTTCTGAGGAGGGCCGCATTGAAAACTTGATTGTTATCTGCGGGCCGCACATATATTTTGTCTTCTTCAATTACAATTTACAAAGTAAAAAATATGAATAAATTATAATAACTATGTATTTGTCATTTTTTTTCATATTCACACTCTATTACACATTAAAAAAAAAAAACACGACATTACATCCTCAATCCTTCTTTTTTCGGCAGCACTCATGGTTAAATCTACGTCTATTCGCTTTTAAATTACAATGTTTACAAAACCTTTCAAACCTTATATTGTAAACAAAAGCCTCTTCCGGTTGAGCGGGAAAACATTTGCGAATAGGGATGTTAACAATTAATGGCTAGCAATCACTAATATTCTGGAGTCATAAAACCGATTTAATATCCCTACATTCGTATCAAATAGTTGGAATAAAATTTCAAAAATATAGCAAAAACTCTAAACAAAGAACATTAACATCGACATCGGATCGCAACATATACATGCATACGGGCCGCATACTTTACTCTGACGGGCCGCATGCGGCCCGCGGGCCGTAGTTTGCCCACCCCTGGATTAGATATTTACAGACAATGTGTGTTTTTTTACATTTATACTATATATATATATATATATATATATATATATATATATATATATATATATATATATAATTATATATATGACCAAATTATTTGTATCTACTTTTGCTTTTGCTCCATACATTTTTATATGCCCAAAACATGTTAGTAGCATTGTCATATGGATGACGAGTTGTGGCCTCATGGTTTGTTGACTGGAGCAGCAATTAACAGATCAATAGGTGAAATGCGAGCAAAGCCGATTCTTAAATAAACCAATTTGGATGACCTGGACAGAGACTTACAGGGGAGAGGGAAGAAAGGGAAAAGTACATGTCGGAGTCCTAGTGTACAATTTATAGGGATTAACTTTACAGCGCGGGCCCCTTGCTACAGCCAAAGGCCCCTAGGCGGTTGCTAGTTTGTCTGTTTATAAATTAAAGCTGTTAAGTTAAATGATAAATTCGTCTGTTGATTTTGTTCCGTGGTTCCCTTTCTTCCACGGATGCCCTAAGCACGTGCTTATGTTGCTTATAATTTAATGTAAGTACTGGTAATACTGCAATAAAAAATAAATCAATGCTTTGGCCTAATGTTGGCCTAATGTTGACCTAATATTGGCCTAATGTTGGCTATCATGTTGGCCTATAGAAGTTGGCCTAATATGTTGACCTAATATTGGCCTAATGCAAACTTGACCTAATGTTGACCTAATATTGGCCTAATGTTGGCCTAATGTTGACCTAATGTTGACCTAATATTGGCCTAATGTTGGCCTAATGTTGACCTAATGTTGGCCTAATGTGGGTATATACATGTGGCTCTTCGTTTAGTGTTTCTCCGATTATCATTTTACACCCCATTAAACATTAAAAAAAAAAATAAAATAATTGAATCTTGATAAATAAACTAAAACGTCGCTCATTAAAGTATGTTTTACAGTAGAACGTCGTTTATCCGAATCAATAGGCACCGGACACCATTCGGATACGCGACTGTTTGGATAACCGTAAACCGAATGCACTCCATGCAGTATATGAAACCGGACACTATACGAATATTAGAAATCATCACACGCAGAAAATGTGATTGAAAAATAATCATCATAGGTGCGAAATGTCGCAATTGTATCTTTATTGTAGGAAAAAAATCACTTATTTGAGCATTGCGCTTTTCGAAAACGTATTTATATACATCACATGTATTTGACACAATAATAACTAATCCGGATATTTAACGATCCGGATAATGAACGTTCGGATAAACGACGTTCTATTGTATATGAAAAACCGGGATGCTGCTCTCGTTGACTCCATGCTAGTCCACTTCTGTTACTTCAGGTAGTCTATCTATCTATCTATCTATCTATCTATCTATCTATCTATCTATCTATCTATCTATCTATCTATCTATCTATCTATCTATCTATCTATCTATCTATCTATCTATCTATCTATCTATCTATCTATCTATCTATCTATCTATCTATCTATCTATCTATCTATCTATCTATCTATCTGTCTGTCTGTCTGTCTGTCTGTCTATCTGTTTGTCTATCAGTCTATCTGTCTGTCTGTATAGCTATCAATATATATGTCTGTCTATATATCTATCAGTCTGTCTGTCTGACTATCATTCTGTCTGTCTATCTTATAAATGTGATTGATAGTACATGACCACACAGCACTTAGTTTATTTATAGTTAAAAATTTCTAATTATTTTTAAATGGCTTCATGTGGCCTTGAAGATGGCAGATGCTCACGCCTGGGTTACAATGTATAAATTTTAGCATAAATTAACAAACAACAACAACAACAGATATTAATCCTACAACACACACACACACACACAGGTAAAACGAGATGTTCAGTGAATCGTGACCAAGAGTTGAGATACCCTCCTTGACTTAGCTTAGGACGAATGGTCGGAACGACTTAGTTAATAGAACATTAGGTTTCATTCAACAAAGAATGAAACAACCAGTTCTAAAAGTCGTGAAGTGCCAGCAAACAATCTCATTATAGAAATAGATGTTGTAAAACCTTTCACGATTCTAAAGTCAGGTTTATTGTAGGAACTAAATTGAATTTTACTTTATCCGGAAGCTGCTTAGCAATACTGTAAACAACATAAACTAACATATTGCGTCACCGTGTTTCTCCTTTCTTTATAGATTTATTTGAAAAAAAAATTCTACACTCGATAATTGTAGATTTAAATTTACGAAAAAAAAAAAAAAAAACAATAAAAAAATCTTTGTTTAATATTTTAATGAAGGATATCAGTAGATAACCTCTTTGACTAACCTTACTTATGATCTTATTTTTAAATGAACTAGTTCGAAAAACTTTATTCAACCAGTTCATTGACTTAAAATTTACTCGTTTGACTTATTTATGAGGCTCATCTTAATTGAGGTTATAATCTAGTTGCACGGGTGGTGTCTTTTGATTGTAAAACAGACGGACGTAGGGGTCAACACCTAGACTTGTGGGCAGCTATAGTGAGACATTGGGGTCAACACCTAGACTTGTGGTCAGCTATAGTGAGACATAGAGATCAACACCTAGACTTGTGGGCAGCTATAGTGAGACATTGGGGTGAACACCTAGACTTGTGGTCAGCTATAGTGAGACATTGGTTTATGGACAACGGTGATGAAAATGCGAAAAGTGTACACCATGAAAATCAATATGAATAGACATAAAGATACAGAGGAAAACCTCTCCCTTCTACAAATAGAAGATTTTATAATCTTATAATAATTTATAAAGGAGATAGCATATCTCCTTCTACAAATAGAAGATTTAGTAATCTTGAAGAAAATAATATATAAAGGAATTGGTGCACATCACGTAATCAAGAAGCTTCCAATATATTTATGTATTTAACACGGTTTCTAAATTTGGTTACTGCGTTTCGATGAAGAATCAGCTGTAATGAAATTTATTAAAATTGCTTTCTTTGCTTCTCTCTCTTCCCCTCCCCCCCAATATTTACTTTTACATTCACAACAGTTCGTAACTAAGTAAACAATATAATAACAATAACAACAATAGTTTAACTCAACGTTTTCCCTTTCTATCTTGTCTAATTAAATATTCTCCCCACTATATAAAAAGATGCATTGAAAGCATGAACTGTAATACTTCACTAATTACGATAAGGCGATGAGATGAAAAGACACATTATTTAATGATCAAATGTGGTCTTTTATTTTTTTTTTATGAAGTTTTATTACCAAGTTAGTAGCTATTGTGATTTTTTTTAGCTGTTTAAAAATTTCTCCGCTTTTTAACCTTTGTTTTTTTTTTGTATCTTTGCGGTGTTTACAAAAAAAAAACAAAGGTTAAAAACGGAGAAGTAAACAGCTAAAAAAAATCACAATAAATATAACTTATTATTAAAACTTCATAAAAAAAAAATAAAAGAATACATTTGATCATTAAATAATGTGTCTTTTCATCTCATTCCCATATCATGATTAGTGAAGTATTACAGTTTATGTCTAAGTGCATCTTTTTAGAATAGTTGGTGGAAAATATTTATTTGACAAAATTAGAAAAGGAAAATGTTGAGTTAAAATATTGTTGTTATTGTTATTATATTGTTTACTGGGTTTTTTGAGCAGATAAAAAAAGGGCGGGAGAGAAAAGAAGTGAAGAAAAAATTTAACAATTTTATTTCAGGCTCGATTCACTAAATGAAACGCCGAAACCCAATTTTGAACGTGTTAAAATACATAAATATATTGCCCCCTGTTTTGTGCGATGTGAAATTATTCATTTATACTATTATTTTCAAGATTACTAAATCTTCTGACTGTAGAGGAGATATGCGTGAGACTTCATTTTATAAATTATTATAAGATTATAAAATCTTCTATTTGTAGAGAAGAGATAGGTTTTTCACCTCTGCTTCATCTTTTTATGTCTATTCATATTGATTTACAGAAATATTGTTTTTTCCCTCACTTTTGTCCATAAATTAAATGTCTCACTATAACTGACCTGAAATCTAGGTGTTCACCCCAATCTAATTCTCACTATAGCCGCCCGCAAGTCACAGGTGTTGATCTCTCTATGTCTCACTTATAACTGATTTCGAAGTCATAGAGGTTGACCCCAATGTCTCACTATGGCTGCCCACAAATCTAGGTGTTCAATTTTCGTCCGTCTGTTTTACAATCAAAAGACACCCCGCGCGTAACTAGATTATAACCTCAATTAAAGATGAACCTCACAACTTCTCAAACAAGTAAATTTTAAGTCAATGAACTGGTTGGACTATAAGTTTTTTCGAACTAGTTCAGCAAAAAAATATAGTCTACATAAGTAAGGTTGATTCCAAGAAAAGTTATCTTACAGTATATAATTAATTAAAATATTAAATGAAAATTTTTATTTTATTTTTTTCGTAATTTTAAATCTTAAGGTATAGAGTGTGTAAAATTACATTTTTCAAATAAATCTATACAAAAAAAAGAAACCCCAAGATGTTTATATAAAACACTTTCAGATAAAGCAAAATTCAATTTGAATTCTTCTACAATAAAACTGACTTTAGAATCGTGAAAGGTTTTGCAATATTATTTCTATAATGAAATTGTTTGCGGCACTTCACGGCTTTAGAACAGTCAAATTCATTCTTTTTGTTGAATGAAACCTAATAATTCTATTTAAAAAGTCGTTCCGACATTTCGATCGTCCCCTAAGCCAGGAAATTTATCTCAACTCTTGGTCACAATTCACTGAAAAAGTAGCTTTACGTGTGTGTGTGTTGTGTGTGTTCTGTAGAGATTAATATCTATTTGTTTGTTGTTGTTTGTTAATTTATGCTAAAACTACATATACATTGGTATCTATTTTTAAATATCTTCCATCAAAGAACACATGGATCCATTTAAAAATGAATTAGAAATTTTTAACTATCAAGTAAACTAAGTGCTGTGTGGTCATGTACTATCCAATCGCATTGCACAAGATAGACAGATGAAGAATAATCGGGAATTGAACAGACTGATAGATATATAGACAGACATAAATACTGATAACTATACAGACGAGACAGATAGACTGATAGACATCAGATAGA
>JAGDYQ010000472.1:76982-126462 GCA_021962125.1 Bulinus truncatus | reverse complement strand
TTCTTCTTCTTCTTTATCCCTTAACCCGTGGGTGGGTCGTTGGGGCACCGTTGTTGACTGAAAACCAGTTCCCGCCATTTTTTCCGGTCCTGAGCTGCCTTTTGGGAGTTGACGAACGACAGGCCGGTCCATTCTTTGATGTTGTCTTCCCATCTCTTCTTTTGTCTTCCTCTTTTCCTTCTTCCGTTGGTTGTACCTTGCATGATTGTCTTTGCAAGACCTTCACATCTCGCAACGTGTCCGTAACATCGCGGTTTCCTCTTCTTGGCTATAGTGAGAAGGTCTTCGTGAGGGCCGATGGCAGCCGATATTTTATTGCGCACCTCTTCGTTTGTTATGAGTTCTGTGTATGAAATGTTCAAAAGCTTGCGGAAACATCTCATCTCCAGCGCACTTATTCTTCTTTGGAGGTCTGCATTAAGCGTCCAAGTCTCACACCCATACAGGAAGACCGATGTAACCAGAGAGCGCATTAGTCGAGTTTTGAATCTCAGCGAGAGTTTGTTGCCTTGCCAAATGTGTTTAAGTTTGCTCAGAGCAGCTGTTGTCTGGGTCACTCATGCAAGAATTTCTGGCTTTGATCCTTCGTCGGATATTATGGCCCCAAGGTATTTAAAGGAGGAGACAACTTGAGTTTTTGCCCATTTATCCGAGTGTCGTTTTTTGAAGGCTCTGTTTGTCATGACTTTAGTTTTTTCGGCATTGATTTCCATACCATACGCCTCTGCTGTTTTATTTAGTTTTGCAGTGAGTTCTTGCAGTTCGTCCTCATTGCCAGCTATGCCGTCTATGTCGTCGGCGAAGCGCAAGTTGGTTATGGTTCTCCCTCCGATACTGACAGTTCCGGTGTGGTCTTCTAGCACATCCGTCATAATCCTTTCAAGGAAGAGGTTGAAGAGAATGGGGGAAAGTAGACATCCTTGTCTGACACCAACAGTAGTTTTAAACCAATCACCCAGTTTGCTATTGAAGAATACCGCGCTAGTTGCTTTAAATCAATTTGACGAATAAATTTATTGCTCAGATATATCCAATATCAATAGATTCGTTTTATGGGGTGAAGGGCAATCAGCCATAGGGACATGATATTATGACTCCCTACCATTGAGTGAAATATTATTAAGAAGGGTTACCCTTGAACAAATGATTAGTGACGACACTGTCAAATGTATAGTCGGTTTGTATTAAATGATGTAGCGTACTGGAATAATCACTACTGCAATATATACAGTGACAGAATCTAATCGTCTATATCAAAGTGCATTATTGCTATAACATAAATAAAACCCTTTTGCTAAAAGCATCTATTAAAAGTCTGAAGTGTTAGAGAGCACAGTAATAATTCCATTATTTGGTGGTGAAAGGCTTTCTTCTTTCAATAATTATTAATTAAATTCGTTTGAAAGTATAAGTTATATACTATGAAATCTTCTTGGAAATTGACTTTCCACCTTTATTTTTTCTCTGTTTCTACAGCTACAAGAGTCAAGTTGAATTTAACAAACTCCTGTCTTAATCACACAAACGATGCTCTATCTCGGACGTGCTAGCTATGAACCAAGTGTCATTTTTCGATGTCAGGTTAAATTGATTTCTGATAAATAAAAGAAAGTATCACGTGATATAGTTTATTATTAAGATAGAAAAATCAAACTTTATTTTTTTTTATTTATGAAATATTGTAATCTTTATCACAGGGAAAATATAAGAAAAAAAATTGTGATATAATAAAAGAACATTTATCTATGTCCAAAATAAGTTATGTATTTTTTTTTTACTATCCTATCATTTGATACCTAAAACGAGTTATTACACACGCTGATGTGGATTTAGGCTTATAGGGGCCCCATTCGTAGAATATAATATATATGTATGTGTGTATGTATATATATTCATGTGTGTGTATGTATATATATATATGTGTGTGTGTGTGTGTGTGTGTGTCCCGGAATTTATTACCCTTGTACCGTTTGACCGTGAGGTCCCTGGGATTTTTCCAGGTCCTGTTGTAGTCCCAAAGTATCCCAGCTTTAATTGGGGTCCTGACTTTATGTTGAAGTAAAGGTGGCTGGGCATTGTGCTAACCAAACAATTCCCTTTATAAGTCGAGGTTACTGAAACAGATGAATTCTACACTTCATCTGCCCCAATGAGCCGTAAGAGGCTTAAGGGAATTTTACTTTTTAGATCATAATGGGACTAAGAGTAACAATAACGAAATTTAAGGGAAAAAATAAGAAAAAATAATTTTTACCTCCAACCCAAATACGAAAATTGCACTTATTAAATTATATTTTGTTTTGTTTGGAAAAAAAATGTAAATGTAATGTTTGGTTCTAAAAGGGGGGGGGGGGGTATTCTACCATTTAGCCATGAGAATTTACAGAAACCCCAATGTTGATATTTGTTCTTGTGGGTCTCGACCAGCTCCGTGCCCCAGGGTACTGAATTCCCCATCCCACCCCGTTCCAAGTTTAAGTATCAAAAGTGATATTTTTAAAATATCATTAAATACCGTAGATACTCACATATTAGTCATCACTAAGCCGAAAATTACGAAATTTGTTATGACCCGCGCATAAGTCGAGGGTAAAATTTGACGACCATCATATCCTTTTCAAAGTTATACCGCTCAGCCATTCCACACTAGTGTAAACAGCAGAAGTATTTTTTCAAATTGTACTAGCATAGGAAAACTATACATTTTCCGAAGGATACCATTCTAGTATATTAAAATATGCTAAAATTGTGTATGCAGTGATAAGCAGTAACATTATATGACTTGTTGAAAACAGTCATTGTCATAACTACAGTTATCCCAGTTATGGGTTCTTCCAGTTGGAAATTCCCAGTTGACACATTTTATTTGTTTTAACAAAATTGCTGATTTAGACGAGTTGCTAACATTACAAAGAACTAGTTTGTACATATAATTTATGTACTGTGATAGTTTCACTATATGCAGTGGAATTTAAAATCTCTCATTTTTGCTCCCATGAGTCACGGTAATATATATTTACTAGCTGTACCCTGCAAAGCCTTTGCATGAAGATAGACTATTGTAAAACCAGTGCCAAACCTAGGGATTTGTGGGCTCGGGGGGCTTGGCCTGCATTTTGACATTCGATACCAAGACATGAGATAATGTACTTAATATTTAATGGTTTAATGTAAAAAAATAAGTTTTGGGGGCTCCCCTCAAGCTGTGCCCTGTGGGATTTTCGATTTTGGACCCCCTCCCCCACCTTAGGTACGCCTCTGTGTTCAGCTTTGATACATATTTTCAAATTATTTTTTTTTAAGTTATGAAATAATTAAAAATCTAATTAGTTGTTGTTTCTTTTTCTTACAACATCCTAAAGGAAACATTATTTCAATTTTTTTTAAAATGTCAAAGAGATCTAATTAGTTACTTTTCATTAAAACAACTAAATGGATACATTCTGAACAAAAAACTATTAAAAAAATGTCCCTAAGAGGAATCGAACCTGGATAGTAGGGTTATGACTAATTAAAAATTTATTAGCCTGGGGTTGTAATCGATGAAATTTTACCTAAAAAACGCAAAAATGACTTTGGTTTTGCCGAAACATAAAAAAACCTCCCGCGCCTAAGTGAATTTCATTTTTAACATAGAAATAAAAGGGACGAGGCGTGAATGTTGCCAGTCTAACTCTTAGAGAAAAATACATTGATGGTTTTATGCTAAATACAAAGTACAAACGAACGTAAATTCTATATTTTTTATAAAGTATTTTTGCACGTATTTCGACCCCAGATGACCATGTGGACAGTAATTCACACTTTTCATATTTTTTTCACTTGATAACCTTGGCAAGTACTTGCTTTGGTGAAAATTTCATGTTGGTGTCTTAACGCCTTCTTGGTGAAAAATCTGCAATAGAAATATATCAGAATACATTTGTCAAGTAAAAAAATGAAATTCTTAATAAGAAAACCCAGTCCATCAAAGTTGTCAGTTCAAACTTGCAAAATTACTATGGTCCACGATAGTGTAGAAATCATGCAAAGGTTCTGAAGTGTGTTCATTCGTTTTCGATGGATGGATTGTTGATAAAGAGGCCACTTTCACAGTTATATATCCAACTCTGCCTCCTGATTCGATTTGACTTTTATATAGTTCTTTATCTTCACTACAAAGCCAATTCTCATTTGTTTTTATTATATTAAACAAATTAACAAGATTTCCGATAAATTCTGCATTTGGTCGCTTTCTGTGTTTTTCAAAACACTTGTTGTTTGGAAAGAACAGAAAAATTCATTTTCTCCCAAAGATTCAACAGTTCCTTTCAATTTATCAAAAAGTCCCGAAAATCTTCCGAGAATATTTTTGTTGGTAGGCATTTTACATAGCATTTCGCTCATGTCCTGTTTAAGTTCGGGTATACTAAGACGGCGTTTAGTGCTTGATTTCATGTTTTGTTCCCATATTCCCCCCAGCCGCTTCCATTGATGATTTGGACATTTTACTTTGTAAAGACATATTTCCAAGAAGAAGCTCTCAACAGCAAATCTCCAAAAACAATACTGCAAAGAAAAAACAATAGTTTAAATGATACGATATAGTGTAAATTTACAGTTTAAAACCTCACATCTATTTGGTCAAGTTTCTGCTTGTGGCAAGGTCTAAAACAAGATTGACTGTAATGGACAGTACAATTGTTTAAAATATAAATAGCTTCGTTTCATCAGATTGTCCATAAAAAAGCAATATATGTAAACAATTTTATACTCTAACAAAAGTCACATTCTCCTTAAACTGTTAGTTTATTTAACAACCCATTCACTCTTGATTATGAAATTCGAAATGAGGCTAGGCGCGGGAAGTTTTTTTTCATGAACCAATAAAATTAACATCAAATCTATGTGTAAAAGTTCATCTAATACAACATCAGAAAAATCAAATTTTAGAAAAAAAAATTCTAGTCATAACCCTACTGGATAGTCAGCATTAAAATAAAGATAAATCCAAACAGCTTATCAATTCAGCCACCACAACACACGAACGAAAGGAAATGTTCAATGTACTATTAAAAAAAAGATTGCTGGATTATTTTTTCACTTCCGTTTATTACTATTGTTTACGTTTGACAATGTTAAAATGCTATCTGTTGTAATAAAAACTACAATAATTTGAAAGATATTATGTATTAATTTTTACCTTTTAATATTCGGCACTTTAACATTTCATAATAAAAACCGCAGAATCAATCAAAAACTGTAGAATTTTCAAAAAGATTTCTCGAATCGAGACGCGGGCATGACGCCATTTTGAATTCTTGTTTTCCGCTTTCGATTTTAACGCAAAGAGTAAAATGAATAATATGTAGCCTATATAGATTCTGCATGCCATTGTTTATGTACTTAAGGCTTAATATGTTATTTTATTTTAGTATTTTAACTGATTGTTCTTTAGGCAAAAGTAAGTAGACTTTAAAGTAGCATAACACATTTTAAATTATTAGCAAAGTTGTGTCCCTGAGTCACGGCAATAGAAGATTTAGAAAATTTTGTGATCTTCGACCAGAGAATGTCCTGCTGATTTCTCAGACACCACAGAATGTTTGTTAGTGTGTGTATTACCAGAACTTCCTACTTGCCGTTTCTGCTCTGCACATCTCCATACCCGAAGTACTCAAGTACTCTACCGACTTCTGTGGAAACTGTCACTGTGATCCTAATAACGAGAACTGCTGGTTTCGTTCTTGCAATAACAACAATTGTGGGTTCGACAGCAAATACAAGATTGCTGATGAATTTAAATCAAAACACATTTCCTGGCAGAAGTGGCAATCAGTGAACAACAGATTGGTCAAAAAGTTAATCAGCGGAACAGTCGGTGATTTGATTGTGTATATCATAAATATGGAGGCACAGTTTGTAGCACTGCTACATAAAGCGAAAGCAAGGAGCATCTTATAAAAAGGATAAAGAAGATGCCATGCTGTCATCATCCACGTCTGCAGTGCTTCAGATAGATTATGCAGAAAATTACTCATGTAAAGCACAAGACGAAGCTCAATCTGCTCACTGGAATCAAAACCAAATTTCACTATACACGTCATTATTGTGGTATCAGGGTCATATTCAAAGTCGAGTTGTGCTGAGTGATTGCAATCGGCATGATAAAGATTCAACAATCGTTTTTTACGGATTTGTTGCTCTCTCATCTGCCTTCACATGTGACCGAGATCAAAGTCTGAACAGATGGTCCTGCAAGTCAATTTAAAAACAGATATGTGATGGCAGCCATTAAGATATTACCTGACCAACACAGCATAAAGCTGAGCTGGAATTTTAGTGCAACGAGTCATGGGAAACGTCCTGCTGATGGCATAGGTGCTACAAATCTTCAACCCATTCCTGGCATCGCCAGTTTCCACTACATCTCATTGCAAGCAGATGGGAGGCTTGACAAGCGATTCTACAGCAGTCAGGTGAATGAGGTCTCCGAAATTCTGTCACAGCTTAAGGATGAAGTTGCGCTAACTGGACAAACTGTTTTTCTTTTGAGGAAAAAGTAACAAGACAGTTCAAATCAACATGACTTAAGTGGAGAAGGAAGAAGTGTGTGTGAAGTACATGCAGAAATCAGGAAACCTGTACTGCTGGCCTGCCAGCACAGATGAGTCATGGCAGCCAATGACAGACATACTCTGCTCTATGCCAACGCCTGAGCTTGCCAGTAACAGAGGACACTTGGTATTTTCAGCAGAATCCCTTAAGATTGCCAAAAACAAAGTTGTTTACCTGACATTACAACTGTCTACTTCAAATAAATACTGAATTAGCTTTTCATAAGCGGTATAAATTTACTTACACAGAGCACAACTGTATTATTTTTTGTCACTGTATTGTTCATTACACATGGCTATAAATAGTAATCGCTGGTAGTCTTCCATAGTAAATGCTGTTTTGAAGTTTCTGTAAAATATAATTTATGCTGATTCTTGGATCGGTTTTATTGTGTCCCGTGAGTCGAGTTTTTGTGTCCCGTGAGTAACGGTATTAAATCAATCACCATATTTATTATAGTAGGCTGATTTCAAATTTTATATAACTATGGTATACACTCACAAGGACACTTTAAATTTATAATAATTTAAAATCTTAGTATGCAATAGATTAGTTGGGAAATTATAACTAAGTTGCTTACCCACAAGTGCATGTTTATTTTGTGTCCCATGAGTCACGCTTAAATAATTCAATCTAAAGTTGCAAAAGGTGGCTAGACCACAAATGTTGTATTATTATCAATGCAAATATTCTAGTATTTAATTGAATATTTAAATCATAAGTTCATCATCTGTCCCGTGAGTCAGCATGGATTGGCTGTGCCGTAATTCATATACATTTGTAATTGTTAACGCGCTTTATTAGTATGCACTAAGCACCTACCGAAAAACACGGGGTGACCGGATTCCAACCCTCACTATCGCATTGCAAGCAATCTACCAACTGAACTATTCAGCCACTCTACCAACTGAACTATCCAGCCACTCTACCAACTGAACTATCCAGCCACTCTACCAACTGAACTATCCAGCCACTCTACCAACTGAACTATCCAGCCACTCTACCAACTGAACTATCCAGCCACTTCGCCTCATTTAGATTTGAAATTTAGATGCTATAACAAATTAGATATGCTGTTGGTACAGAAAAAATTCAATGCAAATTTTAAAATGATCTTCAAAACTCTGCGCAAAATGAATGTTGAGTCTATGTTTACGGTATCGTTCCCCAAATTCTATGGAATATTGTGTTGCCAGCGGATAAGTTGACCATGTTGATTTCAGTGAAAATTAAGACATACGTTTTTTGACTTATACGCGAATATCTACGATAGTATAAATGATTTCAACAAACTTAAAAAAAACCATTGAGTGTCGCTTCTTCTGATTTGTTCTAATTAGTACCAATTGCTTTTGAGACCCACCTATAAATAGAAACTACGATAAAACAGATATAATAAAAATGTCATTTACATATATATTTTTAAATTGACTGAATATATTTACTTCGATCATTTGACTTTTAAATGCTACTAAAGTAAAAGTGATATAGTTTTGCGATTGATCATAATTTTTTTTCAGTACCCTACTAGTACTATTGCCTTTTCTCAATCAGCTGTTTACAACGTAAAAAATATATTGACAGTATACCAACATCCTACAGTGTATAATCAAAAAGACATATTATGCAACTATAAAGTCTAATATAGGTTTGATGTACTGGTACATTTGCAACGTTTTCCTATCTTTCCTATTCATTATCTGGAATTTGCCGCTCTAAAGTATAACCAAACTGTCCGACTGCCTGGGCACCCACAAACACAGTGGTCTCCAATCACCAGTTTTGGTCCGTGGATCAAATGGCACTGGGCCGCCTAATAAACATTAAGTTATTTCCTTTTTTTTTATTTCTCTCAGGATAGTGCGACACCTACCCCTCTCGGGCCGCGGTAAAATTATCAAATGTCGACCAGAGATGAGCGGACAGCGGACGCGTCCGCTTGCGGACGCAGATCCGCAGACATTTCCGAATCCGCGGACTGACAGCGGACGCTTCGTATGGTTAAGTTGCCGAATCGCGGACTGACGCGGATCTTCTTTAGCGTTACCATAAACAAAATTTCAAGTCATTTAAACAACTAAATTTCAACAATGCGGACGCGCGGACTGACTGCGGACCAATGTTGTAAGATTCTGCGGACGCGGATCATTGATAGAAATCCGCGGACGGACGCGGACGCTAAATTTCAAGATCCGCACACCTCTGATGTCGACCGGTCTGCGGCAAGAAAAAGGTTAGGGACCACTGTACTAACACACAGGCCCGTAGCTTGCGGGGGGGGGGCAAGGGGCCGGGCCTCCCTGCGTTTTGTCTAGCCCTCCCCGCTTATTTGTTCTACTGAGTAAAACGTATGACCTGGCCCCCTGCTGTTGCCTGGCCCCTGTTATAGAATGCCTGGCCCCTGCTGTAAAATTGTCACGCTACGTGGCTGCTAACACACACACCTCTTTTGTGGTACCGGTAGCTTTTATTTAGTTTAAACAAAATAAAAATAGCCTTTGTATCTTACTTAGCTCTCTTTCAAAGCAAGTTTGTTAGCATTTTTATTTTCCGACCTTACCATGAATGTACCTAATTTTATAGATGAACATAAAAACAAGCAATCTAAGCCTGGATACAGGACGTGTTAGAGCATCTTCGTGTTATAAGTAAGGGAAGTAAGTCATGTTTAATAACTGTTACAAATATAAATAATGAGTTACGCCCCTTTGTACACCCCTTTGTTAATATAGCTCATATAGTAAAAAAAAAAGTACTTAACAAGCCCCCTTTTTTGGCCCTGAGAGGTCATATCGCGAAATGGACTTTTGATGTACACATGGCAGGCCAATATCTACAAAATGATATATACATCATGGGTCTAGGACTTATGGTTGCTGAGATCTAGGGCTCTCCTTTGTTAATATAGCATATATAGTAAAAAAAAACGGTACTTTATAAGCCCCCTTTTACGGCCCTCAGAGTCCGAACTGTGCAGTTAAATGTTTTTTTAAATAATTATGCACAGGGTGCCGAGCTAGACGGGTCTCCGAAATAGTAATCTTGAAAACAATGTTCAGCTTTTAAACCAGACAAGGGCAATCTACGTTTTGATTTGACCCGCAGTACACTCCCCTTTTTTCATTTACATTGATAACATTTACATTTATGTTAGCTCACATAAAGTATTATAAACACCACAGTGATCTGCTCTTGGTCCAGCCCTTCAGTAGTTATAAATTTACATCCCTGATCTGCGATTTTGCAGCATGTCCCTTACGATGAAAAAAAAAGTTATCAGTTGTACATGTAACATTGAAGGTCACGAAAAATACTAGATATGGACATCAAGAGTAGCTGCAGTGAATACATTGAAGTAACAAAAGTGTATGGTTTACTTCAAGATATACCACAGTATGTGGGATGTTATTTTTATAGTAAACCTGAAGCGGCCAATTCGCTACTTTTAATAAGTTCTCATTTATGTGTAGGCCTATGCTCAAATATTGGTCAAGATTATTATTAACGATTGCCTAAGTCAGCAAGTCACTGCAAAGTACAGACATACCCAACAACACTAGATCAATGATGCTTGGAAGTTTTTAAGTGGCCATTCAGAGAATGCAGAATGCTCAAATAAAATCACGGCATGGGCTACAGACAATGATAAAAGATGGTTATTCCAGACCTATTTTTTAGAAAAGAGAGAGACGTATGAAGACACTACATACTTAACAGTTAATAGAGGAAGGAATCGTTATTTTACACCCGAATTAAACCTGAAATATGTAGTGAAAATGTTTGTATTGTAATAGGTGGTGGGGGGCTCCAGCTACGGACTGAACTTTAATGTAGTGTCATTGTGACGTAGATTGGTAATGTTTCATTCTGGCTTAGAGAAATTAAGCTGTGGAGAGTGTGATCATTCTTTGAAGTTCTTAAAGACTTGAATAGGTTTGTGTGTAATCTTTCTCTAACATGGATATTGATAGAGAGATGGAAACTAAAAATTTCTCATGATTTACAATGATTTAGTGAATAACAGAGTGATCATAGCCAGTAGCCTTCCTATCTGCTTTCAGTCACAATTCTGTTAATGTTGACAAGTTGTTGTAATGTATAGAATCTCGCTATGGAAAATAATACATTTGTTGATAAACAGATTTACCAAGTATTTATTTTAAAAGAAAAGAAGAATCCAAGAAAACTTTTAAATTAAAGATTACACGAAAACTATCTGACGTTGTTCTGAATTATTTAATTAAAATTTAGTATTTTTTGGGAAAGTTTTTGCGCTGACACCGACACCGACCTGGACAAAATACAAATGCCGACTCCGACTACGGGCAAAGTACTAATGCCGACACCGACACAGGCAAAAACTACCGACACCACCGACACCGACAAAGGCTCCCAGCCCTGGTTATACCACATGAAACAGCTGGTTATACCCTATGAAACAGTTGGTTATACCCCTATGAAACAGTTGGTTATACCCCATGAAACAACTGGTTATACATATGAAACAGCGGTTACACCTCATGAAACAACTGGTTATACCCCATGAAACAGATGGTTATACCTCGCGAAATAGCTGGTTATATCCTATGAAACAGTTGGTTACACTCTATAAAACACTGGTTATAAAACTATGAAACAGCTAGTTATACCCCATGAAACCAGCTGGTTATACCCCATGAAAACAGCTGGTTATACCCCATGGAACAACTGGTTATACCCATAAACAGTTGGTTTTACCCTATGAAACAACTGGTTATACCCCATGAACCAGCTATATTACCGAGTTTATACCCCATGAAACAGATGTATGTCCCCATAAAACAACTGGTTATACCCCATGAAACAGCTGGTTACACTCCATGAAAGATGATGTATGTCCCCATGAAACAGCTGATGATACCCCGATGGTCCGTGGCTCAATCTCCGGTAAAGAATAATGGATATTTCAGGCGTCACAGCACTTTGCCGATAGCTAAACTTTTAAAAAAGATCACAGAAGATCTATCTATCCATGTTATATTATTTATTTACAAAAAAAAAACGTTGTTCAAATCTATAACAAATTGTAGCTCGAGCGATAGCCTGTAAAAGAATAAGTTGAGATTATGGACATATTGGGGCAGCGATATGTTGTATCTAAGTATAGCTAAACCCTACCTTGGTTGATGGTTAAATCAAATTTTAATCTTAACATCAAATATATTACCGAGTTGGTTGGGATAGGGGTGGGAATAAACCAAATGGTTGCGGAAAGGGGGGGGGCAAGCAGACGATTCAAGTTGCTACACCGCTAATTTTTTTCAACCTCACGGTCTCTCTTTTTTTTTAATACCTCATGTTAACATGATAAATTATAAAATTATAAAAAAAAATGTAGGGTTGGAAAGGAGCGTTTAACGGGGGGGGGGAGGTAGGGAGAAGTGTCACGTGGTATTGTTAACAGGGTTTGTCGTATGTACATTGAGACCCACTGCGATTCGAGCATGTCTTGAGTAGAAGGGGGTGGCGGGCGGGGGGAGGGAGGGAAAGATGTGTGTGGGGCTAAGTGGAAGAGAATTGGAAATAGAAGAAATAGTTGGATGTTAGATTCAAAGTTTAATGGTTGGGGGTTGTTTTTGTTAAGATTCTATGCCCATAATGAGGATTATTTTCTTTGGGATGAACGATATAAAATATGAACTTATTTGATGTATTATTTATTGTCCCTTAAATGTGTTTTGGCTACAATAATCTGTTCATGTCCTTTGGGGCCACTTCAAGTAGTTAGACATGCTTTTTTTGTATACAGACTGATTGTTGAAGCGCTCGAATATATATCACCATTTTCAACTCCAACTGCGTGCCTAATAGCCGGTCCGGGTACCGGGCCTGTTCAGGTAGTTTGATATAAAAAGTAATTAGTAAATATAATGACCAGTTATTAAAAAAAATCATTTAATCTACAAAAATGGAATTACTTCGCTTTGAACCCATTTTTTGGCTTATGTGTTTCGCGATCAAAGTCAAGGAGCAGTCGAATAAAAATAAAATGTTATAGATGTTATAATTGGCTTTGTTTTGTTTTTTTACTTATATATTATAATTAAAATGAAAGCAATAAACTCAATGCAAACCGTGGCATTAGATACATGTAAAGATCTGAAACGAGATTGTTAACAATCCTTGGAAGATAATGGTGTAACAATCAGATTCGCAGTATATCAAGTAGAAACAATCGATTAATGGGTGTGGTCCTCTGTAATATGTTCTACAAAAAACAAATAAATTCTGTAATTTTAGGTGGTGCTATTGAAAAAAGCGAAAAAGACTTTGCTCTAGTGTCGTAAATTTCGATTTTGAACACCACTTAAATATTCCAAAATTCCTCACTATGTGGCTGATGTCAAAAGTAAAATTTGGTTTCCAAAGTTTGATTCCTTTTAGAGAAACAGTCAAGTCAACTGTCAGTTCACTTTGATTTTCTTTGGTCTGAACGAGTTTTATTATTTTCCTAACATCGTCTGCTAGAATGAAGAGCTCTTTTCTGTAACGAAAGTAAAGAAAATCTTCAGCAACAGAAGAGTTGAAGTCAACCACAAACGTTGAAATAGAAAGGTTTCTTTCAAATTTGTAAATATATGATGATAATATTGGTTTTATTACACCCAACAAATTTACATTGAGAATGTGCATAAGATAATACGTTTTATGTATTGAAGAAGGTCTTCTTTCAGTCCTGGTTAAGTAGCCAGGCGTCATTAGGTAAAGCAATATACAAGAAGTGAAATTCCTACATCCGCCATTTAAATGTAAGTAAAAACCCATATCCACGTTGCACCTGACAAATCTACAACTGACTAAACAGTCACGGATTTTCAGACATGTCACATTCAGCTTCCGTCCATTGTTGATAAAAGTTTACAATCAAACCCTTTTCTGGGTTTTGCAGAAAAACATCTGTAGCACTAAAGTATCCAAATCCTGTGTCTGTTATAAATGCAGTTAAATTTACAGCACACTCCTTACACACTGAATAGTTATACACGATGCTTTCAAGTAATAGATAAGGTGTAAAAGAGTGACACAGACGTTGTAAGTTAAATGAATTGTTACAGAGGCTAATTTTTTTAGGTTCGCATGAAATGTGTCTTTGTAACCCATATGGCTCTCTGTACACATACGAATAAAATTGAACTGATAAACTGCTAATGTGTAGTCTACTGCTGTTGAGTTATCAACTCTTAACAATATCATCCAATTCTTTGCAATGTTCGATCCATTAGGAACATTACAATTAAAGATTTCTACATTAGCATAAACTAAACCAGTTAATGAGTCTGTGACTGGGACATTGTTGAAAATATCAGAAAATGAGTCCGTAGATATCTCAGGCTTTGTATAGTTTGTTTGTTGTGGACAACTTACAATGGCCAGAGTATTAATAGATTCCAGACAATCAACATGCAGGTTTAACATGTGTGAAAACTTTCTATTGCCTTCCTTCACCACATGTGGACATTCTGTATAAATATCATCACAACAGTTTCTGAAGACCAAACAAAATAAATCGCAGTTACAAATGACTATATTAAGATCAAATGTGTTAGAAGGAACATCACAGCGGTCTTTACAAGAGGAATAATTCAGTTTCCATTGTTGACTTAGGTTCTTTAGCAATAAGTCAGCCTGTTGCAAATAGTTGTCACACCTCCCTATACTCACACTGTATAGCACAACGAAACACGTCTTGATTACAACTGACCTCATTCTATTTAAGGAAGATTTTCATTAATCTGTAATATATTTTGTGAGCATCAACAGGAACCTATGCTAGATAAAAAAACAATATGTTATTAAGGAGTTGATTTTCTAGAAATAGTCGAATGACATTGGACATAACCAAGTACGGCTAGTGTAGACGCACACATAATTAAATCAAAATCCAGAGAAATACAGTAGAGATAAGTATTGACACAATGGTTGAATTATACTGTAAGTATTATACGGTGACAATTGATTTAAAGATACAGTGATTTGTTAAATGAAAATGGAGACATAGAACAATAAACAAGTACAATATATAAGAGAATTATCGCTAGGTCAGACCGATGATTACCACAGAGGTGCCAGGATATAGAAGATGATGAATAATGACAACCAGACAGACACAAGGTGAGTACAAACACACACACACACACACACACATATATATATATATATATATATATATATATATATATTAGGGTGACAAACAAATGCATTGTAATAAAAAAATATTGCTCTCATCCTTTTTTTTGGTTCCATTTAATGAAAAAAAATATATTGGTACATTTTGTAGACAATCCATTGATGTTTAGAGGTTGCTTAACTCAGTTTAAGTTTGCAAGGTTTTTCGAATCCATATTTTTCATATTTTTCATGTTTTAATAATTAAGTTGAGAATGTTTTTAACATTTTATAATTTGTTAATTTTATGAGTCATCATACATAATACACAATATTGACATTTTTTCTACATGAAGTGAAACTCTTCAAAATGCACTTATTGAAAAACGTAAAGAAGTCGCAAAAATAATTATATCAGATTTCAGTCCACATATCCCATTAACTGTACATTGGGACGAAAATTTTTTACCCGACTTGAACAGTAGAGATGAAGTGAAGCGATTGCCCATATTAGTGACATGATATGATATAGAAAAACTGCTGTCAGTCACAAAACTGGAGAGAGGCAGTGGTAAACAAATAAGTTACGATATTGAACAAGCTTTAAATGATTGGAACATTTCATATGACAAAATTGTGGCACTCTGTTTTGATACTACTTCAAGCAACTAAGTTATACATTCAGGTGCTCGTACCCTGCTGGAGAAATTAATTGGGAAATCTTTATTATTCACAGCCTGTCGACACTATGTTCATGAAGTGATTTTATCCCATGTATACAAAACATGTTTTGGAGTATCTTCTGGTTCAGAGATTGTTTCAATGAATTCGTGATCAGTGGAGTAAACTTAATTCTGAATCATAGCATTTAACTGATGCAGATATCAAAGTTTATGGATCGCTTGTACCATCAGCAGTAAAATTTGATGTAAATGTAAATATGCTGCAAGGAACAAAACAACCTCACGACGATTACAAAGAATTTTTGCAACTGTCGATAATTCTGAACATTCTGAAATCAAACATTGAATAAAACCTTATAAATAACACTTAAATTGAATAACATAATTAAAACTTTGTATTAGAAAAAAATAGATTATGTTCTTTTTTTTATTTTTGTTGACCCTTAAATCTGATAATTTAAAGTTCATTGAGCAACCTCTAAATATAAAAATATCTTAATAATATTTTGCAGAGATTATTTTTTTAATTTAAAGGAACGCAATAAAGGGTTGAGAGATCAATTTCGAGCACTTTGATTTTTTGTCACATAATATATATATATATGTATATATATATATATATATATATATATATATATATATATATATACATAGAGAGAGAGAGATAGAGAGAGAGATAGATAGATATATAGATATAAGAAATGTTATATATAGATAAATAGATAAAATATATACATAGATAGAAAGGAAGATAGCAAAAAAGATGGATAGATGGATAGATAGATAGATTGAAAGAATTATAGATATGTAAGTGCATTTATATATTGATATCGTATATATATACATATACACACAAACATATATATATATATATATATATATATATATATATATATATACATACATATACAAATAGACAGAGAGAGAGTTAGTGAGATGGATATATTTTAAGCTAGAAAGAAAAATAGGTATAAGGGTAGAAATATAAATAGATAGAGAGATGTAACTCACCCAGAAATAGTATGAAGATATATGCCAGCATAAAAAAATGTCTTTTCTTAAAAGTTCATATTGGTATTTATAATCTCTCTCTCCTCTCTTGAGTGCCTTTAGTATCCTATGTTCAAAACATTAGGTTTCTAGAAATAGTTTCTAACATTTGAACCTACTTATAGAGAATCATAGACACTTAAAAAATAAAATCCATCCAACTATAAAAAATGTTTTTGTATTAATTAACTATTGAACTTTTTATATGTTTTTTTTTTTTGTTAAAAAGAGCCGAAGGCTTGTAGGTGTTTTATTTCACTAAAAATATTGATAAAGATGCATACCTTCAGAGGCAAACACAAAAAAACACATACTTACATACATACACACACACACACACACACATATATATATATATATATATATATATATATATATGTACATATAAAGCCTTACTGACTTCCATGATAGTATTTATCAATAATCACTACATCCTTCTTGTTTAAAGTATACTAAAGACGGTTAAAATATCTTTAGATTCTATCGGAAAATACAATTTTATACAGCAATTTTATATTGAAATTTCTTTCCTTAAGGAAATAATGACATTTTTAAATATCAATCGAATTTTTAGAGCATTTCCGAAAAATAAATGCTCTATTGTCCTCGTTTTGTCTGTCTGTCTGTCATCACCCTAGATCTCAACAACCATAAGTCCTAGACCCATGATGTATATATCATTTTGTAGGTCTTGGCCTGCTAAGAAATGACTTTTTTCCATTTCGCGATCTGACCACTGAGGGCCGTAAAAGGAGGCTTATAACCGTTTTTTACTATATAAGCTATATTAACAAAGGAGCGCCCTGTATCTCAGCAACCATAAGTCTTAGACCCATGATGTATATATCATTTTGTAGGTCTTGGCCTGCCAAGTGTACATCTAATGTTCATTTCGCGATAGGACCTCTGAGGGCGGGCATCAGGGCTCCTAAGGGGCTTATATATTATATATATGGCCCCATTCTACACCTTGTACGTTCAATAACCCATTCATTTGGTGCGAAATACTGCAGCACGTAGTTTCACCAAGATTTATTAAGAAACTCATCAAATGAAATAATAAGCTTGTGTTCTGAGTTTAATTGAAAGTATCAGAGCTATGAAACAATTGACGGAGTTTTCGGACGATTAAATGACTACAATTTCGAATGTTTTCAATTATGAGTCCTATTTCAGTAACCACAAACCACTTGTAGTTAGATTTAAGAGAAAATATTTTTTTTCAAATATAAAGAAACGTCTTTATAGTATTTTTTTTACAGATATATGCATTATACAATTGAATTTATAAACCTTTCCAAAATTGACAAATATTTACTGATACATAACACGAAAATGTGCTAACACGTCCTGTGTCCAGAATGTAACAGGCTTAGATTGCTTGTTTCTTTTTAAGCGCCATTGTTAATATAATAGTTTTAAAGACAGACCTTGATAAAGCAACTAATATAGACCATGATAAAGCAACTAATATAGACCATGATAAAGCAACTAATATAGACCATGATATAGCAACTAATATAGACCATGATAAAGCAACTAATATAGACCATGATAAAGCAACTAATACAGACCATGATAAAGTAACTAATATAGACCATGATAAAGCAACTAATATAGACCTTGATAAAGCAACTAGTACAGACCATGATAAAGTAACTAATACAGATCATGATAAAGCAACTAATATTCACCAATGTCAAGTAGGGAGAACATTTATTGATAACCCTTTTACTTTGTATTTATCTGGTGGACTGATAGAATTTTTTATCTATCAGGTAGACTGATTGAATTTTGTATCTATCTGGTGGACAGATTGAATTTCGTATCTATCATGTGGACTGATTGAATTTTGTATTTATCATGTGGACTGATTGAATTTGTATCTATCATGTGGACTCATTGAATTTTCCCGTTTCGTTTTTATTGGTATGACCTATGCAATTCATTTCGAATAACATATTTAATATTTGATATTTAACTTCTGTATATGTATGTACATTAGGCATGAATTAATATTGTATTATTAACCCTAACTGTTACTAACTGTACTAATTATTTAAACTATTCAGAAGTAACTGGTTGGGATATCCCTTCAGGAAATTTGTTTTTATTACATTACTCATTGCCTTGAAACATGTATAGCTGTTATTATGTACGCCTACCAATATACCAGTCTTAACGGTTATTGAGCCAGCCACATGGATGGCTCACCTATTCTGTTGTATGCATCCAACCACAAGAATGGCCCAGTATGTTTCAACTTTTATTCCACCATAGATGACTGTGTGATTAATTAAGTTAACAATAAATAGTGAGCAATAAACATAATAGTTGTGAAATAGGACAATGAAGATTTCTAACGGTCTACGAAAAAACAAATGCACGTTATTCTTATTATATTTATTTAATAAAGAAAGATATTCAATGTGATTTAAACAGAAATATTGATATACATATATGAAGAAGACTACATTTAAAAAATAACTTAAAAATGAATCGATTTCTGTTAAAATAAGAACGAATATTTTAAAAACAATTAATGCAACTGTATTTGCATGACATTTTCATTCTCGCTGTAGTCATTACTGCATAGTTTATAATGCAACTATGAAATGATTATTTCGGTTTGAACCCGTTGTCTGTCTATAGATAAAGGATCGTGTTACTGAGAAATTAAGCAATATATAAAAAGTTAAATTGAATTTAATTTTTTAATATTTAAATATAGGTAGAAACCCATATCCACGTTGCACTTGACAAATCTACAATTAACTTTGCTAAATATCACGTTTTCAGACATGTCACATTTCTGCCTCTTTTTCATTGTTGATATGTTATAGTTAGGTTGTAAGAAGATTATACTGAGGATGTAAGAAAATCATCATAAAAAACCGACCAATTAGTGGTTTATAGGATCTAAGAGAATTCATCGCACACACTGAGAAACCCCAAAAAAGTTTCTAAATCAGTTTGGCATATACTTTCTAAGAGTATAGCATAATACCAATGAAACAAATTAAAGCAGTGTAAACCATGACGTTAGAAAAATATAAATTGAATTGTTTGTTAGCAATCCATGGGCGATACTGGTCATAACAGTCCGATTTGCAGTATGTTAAAAAGAAACAATCAATTGTTGATGATGCGCTGCTGTATGTTATTGTACAAAAACATATAAAATGAGTACTTTTAGCTGGTACCATTAAATCACGAAACAGACTATGCTCTAGTGTCGTAAATTTTGATTCAAAATTCATTTAAACATTCCTAAATTTCTCCCAATGTGGCTGATGTTAAAAGTAAAATTTGGTTTCCAATGTTTAATTTCTTTTAGAGAAACATTCAAGTCCACTGTCTGTTCACTTTGATTTCCTTTTGTCTGAATGAGTTTTATTATTTTCCTAACATCGTCTGCTAGAGTGAAGAGCTCTTTTTCTGTAACGAAAGTAAAGAAAATCTTCAGCAACGGAAGAATTGAAGTCAACCACAAACGTTGAAATAGAAAGGCTTCTTTCAAATTTGTAAATATATGATGATAATATTGGTTTTATTACACCCAACAAATTTACATTGAGAATGTGAATAAGATAATACATTATGTAATGAAGAAGATCTTCTTTCTCAGCCTGACTAAATAGCCAGGCGTCATTAGGTAAAGCAATATACAAGAAGTGAAATTCCCTACATCCGCCATTTAAATGTAAGTAGAAACCTATATCCACGTTGCACTTGACAAATCTTACAACTAACTTTGCTAAAGGTTACGTTTTTAGACATGTCACATTCAGCTTCCCTCCATTGTTGATAAAAATTTGTAATCAAAAACCCTTTCTGGGTTTTGCACATAAACATCTGCAGCACCAAATGATTCCAATTCTGTGTCTGTTGTAAATGCAGTTAAATTGACAGCACACTCCTACACATTGAATAATTAAACACGATGCTTTCAAGTAATAGATAAGGTGTAAAAGAGTGACACAGACGTTGTAAGTTAACGGAATTGTTACATAGGCTAATTTGTTTAGGCTCGCAGAGAAATGTGTTCTTTTACTCCTAGGCAGTACCACTCTACAGAGATAAAAAATTAAACTGATAAACTGCTAATGTGGAGTCTACTGGAGTTGATTTTTTCATTTTGTGATATCTTCAATTCTTTGCAATGTTCGATCCATTAGGAACATTACAATTAATTTTACCTACATTAGCATAAACTAAACGGATTAATGAGTCTGTGACTGGGACATTGTTGAAAATATCAGAAAAATGAGTCCATGGTATCCCAGGCTTGCATAGTTTGTTTGTTGTGGACAACCCCTGTGTAGAGTATTAATAGATTCCAGTTAATCAACATACAGGTTCAACATTTTGTGAAACTTTCCTATTGCCTTCCTTCACCACATGTGGACATTCTGTATAAATATCATCACAGCAGTTTCTGAAGACCAAACGAAATACATCGCAGTTACAAATGACTATATTAGCTCAAATCATTTTGAAGGAACATCTAAAGCAGTCTTTACAAGAGAATAATTCAGTTTCCATTGTTGACAGTTACTTGTTTAGCAATAAATTAGCCTGTTGCAAGCCGTTGTCACACATCTATGAACCCACTGTATAGCACAACGTAACATGTCTTGAGCGAAATTGACCTCATTCTCTTCAAGTACAATTTCCGAGGATATTTTAGACACAAAATTTCTTGTGCATCAACAGGAACCTATGCTAGAGAAAATAAAACAGAAAATCGTATATATTATAGACGAGCTATTCTATAGATATTCCTAACGACATTGGACAGAAAGAAAAAAGATGAGGGAGATTTGCGTAGTGATAAATACTGATGTAATGGTAGAGGTGGCAATTAATATAAAGATAGTGTTGGCCTTTATTATAATGGTAAAATTTGCAATTGAAGCAAAGACGGACAGTGTATTCAAATGATGATGAACACAGAACTGCATTGAAAAATGAAAAAAAGTAAATAGTGCTAAAGAAGAAGAAAATGTCGTTTAGGGTAGATGAACAATTTACACAAGATGGAAAGATAAAATAGGCGAAATATAATGACTGCAGGACAAGACATAAATGAAGTAAATAAGTGATAAATATATATAAGAAGATAAATAGATAGAAATACAGAGAGAGAAGAAGAGAGAAGGGGAGGGTGAGGAGAGAGAGGAATATATAGAACTCAGACAGGTACATATTGATTAGAAGATTGAATGAGAATAACAAAATAATCTAGCAAAAAGAAAATTTAAAGAACTATCTAACTTTTGTGTTCTCTGAAAAATAGATTATAGTTTTTTTATAATATTAGATTGTCTCATTCAGTGCTTTATGTTCATAAACATGAGGCTGAAAGAAAGAGTTTCCTACATTTGAAGCTACTTATAGAGAATCAAAAGGGAAATAAAAAATGCAACATCTTAATTACAAAAACGGTTATTTATATTAATTAGAAATCGACCTTTTGTCTAATGGTTTTAAAGAGCCTAAGGCTTGTAAAAGTTTATTTTACTTAAAGATGTAAAAGCAATACTCAAATTCAGCCAAACACGACATTTAAAAAATCTTGTTTAACAATTTAACACCATTATCTTAGTCAGAGAATAAAAATTAACAAATATAAGTAAATATTATTTTGTAACTAAAATTAGTCATAATTATTTAAAATGCTATTTAAGAATATTGCTTTAATTATTATTATTATATTTCCTGGTTTAAAAGGAAATAAAGGTGTTAATATCTAAAGCAAAAAAAAAAAAAAACAAACAATTAAGCCTGTTCCATTCTGGACACAGGACGTGTATTGTACATTTTCATGTTATGTATCAGTACTTATGCTATCTTTCAGTAAATATTTGTAAATTTTGAAATGTTTATAAATTCAGTTGTGTAATAAGCATATCTGTATAAAAAAAAGTGTAAAGACGTTTCCAACATATTTGAAAAAATATTTTTTCTGCTAGTAACTGCAAGTGGTTTGTAGATTTACTGAAATAGGACTCATAATTGAAAACATTCGAAATTATAGTCATTTAATCGTCCGAAAACTCCGTCAATTGTTGCATAGCTCTGATACTTTCAATTAAACTCAGAACACAAGCCTACTATTTCATTTGATGAGTTTCTAATAAATCTTAGGGTGAATCCACGTGCTGCAGTGATTTCACCTGTAGGCGGGCTATGTGACGTACAAAATGTATAATATAAGCCCCCTTAGCGGGCCTGAAGCCCGGCCCTCAAAGGTCCTATCGCAAAATGAACTTTTGATGTACACATGGCAGACAGACATAAATGATATATACATCCATGGGTCTAAGACTTATAGTTGCTGAGGATATAGCACTCCATTATTAATATAAGTTATATAGTAAAAAACGGTACTAAGGCCCCTTCTACGGCCCTGAAGTCAGATCGCGAATGGAAAAAATCATTTCTTGTGGCGAGGCAAGACCTACAAATATTATCATGGGTCTAGGACTTGTAATTGATGGATCTAGGATGATGACGGACAGACGGACAGACAGACAGACAAAACAGGGACAATTACTACACATTTTTGAAGACTAGTATATAAAATTATATAAACTATGTATACAAAAAAAAGGGCACATATGTGTGAAAATTTTCTGAAAAAAAAATCGTTCATATTTACAACACACACACATACATCCATAAGTTGTAATCGCCAACACTGTTAGGAGGTCAGATCATTCGAAACACTCATGTTGCTACTATTTGCGCGTCTTTTGGGGCGATGCAAAAAAGAATGCAATATTTTTCCTTTTTTTAATAATTCTCAAAATTATTGTTAAGAAAGTTTAGATGTTAATGGAATGGTAATTTATATAACATATTAACTGACCACCTATTTCATAAATTATCAGTTTTGCTATATGTTATTAACAAAAAATCATTAAGAAATGTTTGATGCATTTTTTTGTTGGTATTTAGTAGTAGAAAACTTTGACTCCTTTGGATAATGGACTTGAAACACCGCATCTGTAATCAAACGATAAATGAATGTTAACGTAACATAGGACTTTATTTGCTGGGACAGTGTACGCAATAGCCGCCTCTCCCCCTCACAAGTAAAATCTCCCCCTCACCCCCAACAAGAAAAAATAATCTTTTTTTAATTAATACATAAATAAATAGATCGATAAATAAATGATGTTTAACAATAATAACAATAATCATTTGTTAAATAAAAATAACATTCTAGATCAAAATAATTGTACCATATATATATATATATATATATATATAAATGAAAATATAATTAGTTATCTAAAAATATTTATTTCACTGCTGACATCTAACGGCGTGAGATTTGGTGAAGGTGAGTACGTTTGTGCCAAAAATTAAATGTCATTCTATACTTTCACTTTATGAGATCCTTGATATTGAATCTCACAAAGTCAACTGTTGACTGGTGTTATTTAAAAATATTTTTTTGTAACTTTCTGTCTCACTGCAAGAAATCAATATTGTCAACGTTGATTATGTCCAGTAAAGATTGTAAAGCAAATCTTGTGTCTATGCTTTAAATGTATATTATGATATGTCTAAATTAAAATATTACGTAGACCAATTAAATTTAAATGTGAGATTGTTACTGTGTGTCTTTTAGGTTCTAAAGAATACATATTGCATTCTTTGCAAAAATGTCAAAAAAATAGGGAAACATAAATCTATATACTATTATTTCACAAAATTTAGCTATACTATTAATATATCTATATTTAAAATATATAATCTGTAGAATTTATCATTGCTTAAAAGCACCTCTCCTCTGTCCGTGTCTCAGGCAAAAAATCAATCACTGCCTTGCTATCCTGGCCGATCGGCAGTACACACCTTGCTGGTCTGGCCAGTCTGTGCAAGTCTTAAAACCTTTTTTTTTCACGCAATGGCGGCAGATGTTGGTGGCACACTCACCCCGCCTCTCTGTAGTCATGGCATATATTCATCAGTGGAGACGCATAAAAAAAAGAAAAAAACTTTGATGATTTTTTTCTATTTTTAGAAAACTTCAAAAGCTTGTAAAATGAAAATATTTATTTGAGATGAATTATTTGAAACCAAGCACTAGTTGTTTTTCACAATCACTTGTTTTAATTACAATATTTCTGTACAGGCGATATGATATACAAGGTCATGGAACACTCTTGTATCTTATTTTTTTATAACAGTGTTGTTTCTTAAATTTGCCCGGCAGTCATTATTACTTCAAGTCCTCAACATCCAGAAACTTAATGCAATTTTCTGACATCGATACAAGTGTCACTAAAATTTGATATTTTTAACGTGTTAATTGTGAGAATCTAGCAACATTAACAAGGCAGTCTGGCTTTGGATACTAAATAAAAAGCCATCATGAAAAATAATAACTGTGTGTTTAATTGAATACTATTAACAGCGATATTTAATTTTTGTCTTTTGTTACTTTCTAGTTTTGTTTATAAATTATTGTTTTTTTTTTATTTTCACAGTTGCTTTTCAATATTTCATAAAAATATGGTTTGCGTTTTGTTATGATGTATATTGACTGAGTATATAAAAGTTTTTATGCCCTGAATAGTAGAATGGAGTAGATGCGAAGGTGACTAGAGAAGGAAGTCAAAATAAAATTAGAATGAAGGCTGGCAAGAAAAAGAGATAAAGCGATGTAATATACAACTGTGTAGACGTTACGTAGAGTAAGTAAATTGATGGATGGAGTGAGTGATTAAGCGATGGATGGATGGAATAGCAAACGTTTAGTTATTGTTGGTTGATATAGTTAAAGGTTAATATGTGGTTAGATGGCTCTAGTGTGAATAGATGAATAAATGGGAAATAATGTTAATATTTGCTTAAGCTTTGGTTGGTTGATAATGGAGTAATGGGATGTGGATATATATTTTTAAAAAAATCTATTGGATAGAGATGTTTGAAAGACCAATTGGGATGGAATTTAGATGGTGCATATCAAACTTTCATTGAATGTTGATAAATCTATCTGCATTCCCTAATTATCTCTTACCAGATATTAAACCTGGCGTTACCCGGGAAAAATAGGTGTATGTGAAACCCCTTTCTAATCAAAACGACTCGATTTTTTGCTGAAACATTTTTAGTCAGCATAAATTATTCACTTATCACAATGTAACTTCTTTCCCATATTATTTACTCCAAATAGTGTAGAGGCTACATTTGTGAAAATCAGTTGGTAGCTAACTCAATATAATGAAACATCTTCTTACAATATAAATTGTTAAATAGAACTTTGATGTAAACAAAGTAAACAAAATATTTTTTATATTTCTATCAATATCTTAGATCAAATTATGTTCATTATAAATATTAATCTCAAAATATTTACATATCACTTAAAATTTTTTTGCCTTTTTATAGAAAACAAATGATTGACCCTGATGACATCCATTATTTTGAAAATCATTTTTTTAAACTATCGAATTTTAGTTCACAATGTTTGAATATGCACAATGTATACTATTTAAGTTTATGTCAAGTTTCACAATGTTATTTACGGTAAAATATATAGAAATAGGGGATAGAAAAATTGATTGTTGGTACTACATCGGTACGGCTCAAATAGATTCCACAAATAATATTGAACCAAAACTCACCAAACAACCAAATTATGTGATTATGTGTCTTTCGTGTGGGAAGTTGTGAGTGGGGATTTTGAAAAAGGGGGGAGGCTGTAACCATTTAATTTGTTTACAGTTGATTTAAATGTGAGATTCTGGCGCGTTTACCGAGTTGGCTTGAGCGGTGTAATGAATCTTAATTCAACTTTATCAATCCATGATAAGAATTTATGGATAGGTATCATAAAGATGAATTCATTCATTAGCAAGTTGTATCCTTTAACCTAACAGCAGGAAGTGGTGATGGATTTTCGATATTGCACGTGAATTAAAAGTGCCAAAATGTATTCAGTTTTTCGAATTTATTTCATAACTTTTCAAAATAAATAAACCCATTTGTTTACATTCAGCTATTTATGATAACCTCAAAGTTAAGTTATGGTTTAATTAGGGGCCGTCCAATATTTACGTCCCAACAAATTTTGGCAATTTTACCTCCCCCTCCCCCTTGTCAACAACTTGTCAAACTTCCAGAGACCCCCCATTATAAAATTACGTCAAAAATTTGATTACCCCCTTAAAAAAGGTAGTTTCAAAATGTTTATGTGGCAAAATTAGTAGGAAATACTGAATGTTAGGCGAGTGTCTAAAACAGGACTACACACGCTGTATTTTCCTATTTATTAAGTAATTATATTAAATTTAAAAATAAAGTAACATTGTTGACGTCCAACTTTTCTTGACCTTCCCCCTCCCCCTTGTCAACAATTGACAAAAACTTTCTGACCCTCCCTTCCCCCTATTTTGTTGACGTAATTAATGGACAGCCCCTTATGTGCATCCAGTAATTAAAATAATTGTGTAAATAAGTCTTTGAAATTACAACCTTCAATACAATTTAATAATTTCGTAAGAGATAACTGTTTAAAAAAAGATTTAGTTATTTTTATACTCAATATAAAAAAAAATCAATGTAAGATAACATAATATAGTAATATCATATGATTTTTATTATAATATAGGTAAATCTATAAAAACTTTTAGTTATGTTTCGGGCTTCGCTGATGTGTTTTGGGCTACATAGTTGTGTTGAGAATTACATAGGTTGTGCTGAGGGTTACATTATTGTGTTGATGGTTACATAGTTGTGTTTTCGAGCTACATAGTTGTATGTTGTAATGCACATATAATGTGTATTTATTACTTTAGTATTTGCCTCCGACAAGAATATAACTGTTAGGTAAATTAATATAACATGAATAACGAAATAGTTAAAGTTCGAACAAAGAAATAAATAATTATTTTGATATTCCCTCGTGATAACATTTCTCTCCAGGTTTAGGATTTGAAGAAACGGATATGACCATTGCGGCCAACAGTACCATCAAACATAATGACTTCCTTGATGATCCTGATAAGAAACTATTTTAATGACGTATTTTTGAAATGTTTAATACACACATTAAATCGGTCTACGTTGCCTTTCTTCAATTTTAATTGTATACCAATCTATATGAATAAAAGCGGTGTAGGTTCTGCGTTAAAGCGAAAATTAAAAAAAATTAATACAACAGTATTCAGTTTAAATATTAATCATGGCGTTTTGTCCGGTCTCAATTTGATATTTTCTTTTTTAAAAAATCTACAGTTTTAAATAGTTTCTGTGGTTTTATTATAAAACGTAAAGTACCAAATTTTAAAAAGTAATAAAATTATTTTATCATTAAGTGATGTTGTTTTTATTACAACAGATATCATTTAAAATTGTCAAACGTATTGAATAGTAATAATCACCCATGCCTATTTTCCGACGATGAGAATATTGGTAGATTTCGTCGTAACTATTTTGTAAAATGAAGTTCTCAGCTGTCACACATAATTTCTTTTTTTAAATTGAATAGCGCGTTGATTTATTTTAAAATTATAAAATAAGATTATATTATTAATAATTATGTTGGCACACACACACACACACACACACATATATATATATATATACAGGCTTGCGGAGCCGGAGCCGAGGAGCCGGGACCATATTTTTGCTGGAGCCGGAGCCGAAAAAATCTAGCGGCTCTACGGCTCCCAAATGTTTTTTTTGTTTTTGGCGAATTTTTTTTAGCTTTAAAATTCCAAATTTGTTTGATTGTTTGCCTCCTACAATTTGAAATGTTGTCATTTTTACGAACGCCACGACAATAACAGCGTTTTAAACGATAGCGTGCACATCACCACAAGAAATCTTTAATGGGGAATCGTTTTGTGTTCGTTTTAAATCTTGTTTACAATCCGAAATTTTTTTAATGGAATGTTATTTTGTTATATATAAAAAGTTAAAACAGTTTTATTTCATAGAATAATTGTATCAATCATTTAAAATAAATTTTTACTACGACAACAAATAAAACGCGTCATTTCGTATGATTATTTGACCATGAATTTGTAATAGACTAAAAACAAAATTAATGGTCACTTTCTGTATTTAACAATTTTTATTATAAACAAGATGTCAGAAATAGAATAGATACATTTAAAAGCCTGTGGCTATACGGACCCAGGTTCCAATAAAATCCTATTGTTATTCGGATATGTGGCAAATATGCATTAAGCTTGGCTATATTTAAACTTTATTAAGGTGGAACCAAAAAAATAATAATAGAGTCGCTCAGTGGAACCCTAGGCGAAGAAGGTAACGATTAAATGATACAATTCAAAGAATTATTAAAAAAACCAATAATAAAGTTTACGTATAGCTAAGTTAAGTGCATATTTGCACGGGTCGAATAACAATCAGACTTTATTGGGACGGGTCCGAATCGGAGTTTATTGGTACCCGGGTCGGATAGTCACTTCGAATTTATAAATAATAGATATAAATACTGAAGTTTAAAAATATTTTAAATAATGTATCATTTACTATTTGCTAATTGATCATTGAAATAACTTTTTATTACTTATGAAAATGGCGACTAGTGAAACCTCGGTCGAAAATAATGATATGATTCTAGATGCACTGAAATGGTTTGTTTTAATTAAAACCGACAATATGCGTATATTTTTTCAAGTTTCATGACTATGGGGGTGAACACGGCAAAGTTAGCATAACTTTTTATCAGCGGCATGTTGCGTGGCGCAATTACAAAATTTTTGTCTTGTGTGATACTATCTTAATAGGGAGCCGGAGCCGTCAAATTTGTGGGAGCTGGAGCTGGAGCCGGAACCTGAAAAAAATGTGGCAGCTCCGCAAGCCTGTATATATATAGTCAGCACTGCTTTGTGTACCAGGGGCCTACCATATGGCCAGATGGATGGCCAAGGTTATATACTGTTTGAAAATGTTTCTATTCAGAGGCGAATTTAAACTGACTGTTTCTGAAACTAAGAATTTGACAGAATTTTGTGTATTTGCCACTCATATTTATGTGTCTTCATGAATTTCAAGTCCTATGTCCAGTGATGCACCAATTAATGATCTACAACTGTTGACAAGGATTGATCAGTACACTGAAATCAACAAAAAAAATTGCAACTGCTGCCACAAAAAAAAACTACAAATTATTTGTGGTATCTCGGCTTAGGATTGGTCTGGCTGGCATTATTCTCAAATAAGGTAGTAAACACTGAAAAGAAATTGATGGTAGAGGCAATGATTACAGCTGGATATGATGCCAGTGTCAGATTAATTAAATTTCCTCCCACCAATGTTGAGCAACTGAAACAAATACCACTACATGAACTAATATCATCCACCACAACTGCTGCACTGCTTTCAATGGGATTGGATGTTGAACTCTTAAATGGCATTGATCCTGAAAAGTGGAGTGATATTCCACATTTTCAACAAGCAGCCAATGTTGTGAAAAGCCTAAAAGTCGTTAACGACACAGCAGAACGTTCAAATGCAATGATGACAACATTCAGTCAGTCATTAACCAAATCTGAGGCTGAAATGCAAAAACTGATTCAGGTGGTCAAAGACAATCGTGAGCGCATTCCTGACTCTTCAAAGGACAGCCTGGCTTCTGCCAAAATGGCTATGAAGTGACTGTCATCAAGATGGTATTTGCAGAAATGCCAACAGCAGTGAATCAGATTTGACAATATGTTTTATTGCAACTTATTATGATTATTTCTTGACTACTTATTGCTTGGTGTATTGTTGTGGCTGCCTAATGATTAATGAACAATAATTAGCGGCATTGACCTGTGTTGTAATTGATTACTGTGACGAGATGGGATGTAAAAATCAACACAGCATGCACAAAATAAATGGTTAATGAGCGACCTGTAATTATTGTCTGAATTCAATGAAATTTTGCATGCAATTTTACTTTTGTATAAGGAAACAAATGATTGGGTGTGCAATCTCAAAATAAAATAAAAAAAATTCTTTTGGACCACCCTAATATATATATTAGGGCTGTACCAGAATCCGATTCCGGTTCCTGTTAAGCCTGATTCCGGCAGTTTTAACAAATCCGGTTCCGATTCCGGTTCCGGTTAAAATGTGCCGGATTTCTTTGTTGTTTGAAATTTGTAAGAAAATTTTTAGCGCAACATAATTTTGAAATATTTAGCGCTATACAAATAAATTAAAACAATAACTTCCTTTGCTTTTTTAAAACTACAATAACGTCGATCGCTTTTAGTTTTGTATGTAAGTAAAAATATATTAAAGAGGAAGATTTGAATCGTATTTAGTCTAGTAGTAAGTAATACGACATGACGACACCTTACCTTCCGCTACTTTTGATTCCGTGATTTCTTTAAACTATATTTAGCTATAAAAGTTTATCTTCTTTAAAGAGCAGACAACGATCTATTTTTGGGTGTTTACAGTGTAAAAATAGGTCAATAATTTATTTTTCTGCATTTTTTTTTTAATTTAGTGGATTCTGTCACGATTTTGATAAAATTCCTCGCGTATTTAGATAAATAACTTGAAGATACATTTTTAATTGAACATTAAAGTGATATTGATTTAGATTTGAAATGCATTTTAATTTGCGATTTGTGGGAAATAGTCAGATAATGATTTAAAGGAAAGTATGAATGAAATAACAAGGTTTGGTGACGTCACTATGGAAAACTAAAGAAAAATGAACTATCAGGTGGTGCCACAGTATATATATATATATATATATATATATATATATATATATATATATATATATTGGAATTCATTTATTAATAAACATGTTTATTATACGTTCTAAGATATGTTACCCATTTCTTTGTTTGATTGTAATATAAATCAAGTTAAATTAGGTACAGCTTTATTAAAATATTTTTTTTAAAACAAAGAACCTGTTATTTTGACAGTTATCTTTCTTAACTGAAGATAGGGGAAGGGGTTTAGTCACATTCTTCAAGTTCAAGGTCTAAAAACTGTTTTTTGCTATTTAGAACTTAGAAACTAAATTTTTATTATATTTTTCTTTCTTATATCTTTTGTATGTTAGGCGAGAACTTACTACTTCGTTCGGAAGAGTTACTATTTAATTTGTTAAGATCCGGTTCCTGTTCCGATTCCGGCAGGATTCAAATATTAAATCCGATTTCAGTTCCGATTCCTGCAGGATCTAAAAATTACAATTAGGTACAACCCTAATATATATATATATATATATATATATATATATATATATATATATATATATATATATATATATATATATTATAATATCCCGGACGTTTCGACCCACGTATGGTTTGACTATCACAGGAGTAAGCCTCTAATGCTGTGCGCTAAGTTGAGTGTCACACTCGGGGCCGATAGCCATAACTGTAGGTTATATAATGGCCGCGCAATAGGTGCAAATCGAACATGCTCCAAGAGCCCGTGCTCTTTAGGGCCACATCGTGTACATTAATCTGCTATAAAATTGCAACAAATAGTGGATGAGTTGATCCGTGAGGCCCTCGGGACCCAAAGGGCCTCATTGTGTACATTAATCTGCTATAAAATTACAACAAATAGTGGATGGCCCCTCGGGGCCAAAAGATAGTGGGTGTAGCCAAGGCTATTTACAGGGGTTCAACGCATGAGATTACTGCAAGCTACATTGCAGTTTGTATATGGTAAACAAATCTTATAAAGACTTTTACCATAATCAATTCTACAAGATTTAGTTATCAATTAATAGAATGAAATGATTCATTGGGGGCCGCACTGAGTTCAACACAGAACTTTGACCTAGACAGCATTTTCGCCTAGGACCCCCAAAACGTAAGCATTTATCCCAAAGTGTTGTTGTGTGTACTTGTCACATTTATCATAAAGTGTTGTTGTGTGTACTTCTCACTTACACTAAACAAATTAAAACAAGCAATTTAAGTCTTTTCCGTTTCGGACAAAGGACATTTAATGCATTTTCGTGTACGCAGTGGCTACGGTTACGCCGGACGAAATCCGTATTTTTTTCCGGATGACAGCCATAGATTTTGCTGGGTTTTGATAGAGAGGGAAGTAATCATGTTGAATAACTGTTACAAAAATAAATAATGATTAAGCCCCTTTGATTAGCTTTTATTATTTATATTTAAAATATAAGCAAAAACGGTACTTAAAACGCCCCCTTTTTCGGCCCTCAGAGGTCAGATCGCGAAAATGGACTTTCGATGTACACTTGGCAGGCCAAGATTTACTAAATGATATATACATCATGGGTCTAGGACATGGTTGCTGAGATATAGGGCGCTCCTTTATTAATATAGCTTATATAGTAAAAACGGTACTTAAAACGCCTCCTTTTTCGGCCCTCAGCGGTCAGATCGCGAAAATGGACTTTTGATGTACACTTGGCAGGCCAAGATTTACAAAATGATATATACATCATGGGTCTAGGACTTATGGTTGCTTAGATATAGGGCGCTCCTTTATAAAAAACGGTACTTAATACGCCCCCTTTTTCGGCCCTCAGAGGTCAGATCGCGAAATGGACCAAAGTGTTTTCTTGGCAGGCCAAGACCTACAAAATGATATATACATCATGGGTCTAGGACTTATGTTTGTTGAGATCTAGGGTGATGACTGACAGACAGACAGACAGACAGACAAAACGGGGACAAAAATGTAGACTAAAGCATCTGTAGGTCTACAACACAATGACAAAAGTCTAAATTGTCCAAGTTTTTTCACTATTGATACTGTTTCCCCCTGCTACTTTGCTATGTAAAATCTTTTAGTTTGTAACAGTAAGATGACAAAAAATTTTCAAGTGAAAATCTTCATTTAGCCTACTTTAATAATAATTATGAAGTTCATACTTGGCACTATTGGTGTTTCATAATTTTTTAAGGAATGGGAAGTGGCTTGGTTTGGGCTAGTGAAACAACAACTAAAGACTGGGATACAATTATTGAATGGTAATTATTTTTGGTTAATAAGAAAAACAAATCCCAAAAATAAAAAGACTATGCAACACCGAGGTCTTCATAACGTGGGCGGGTGCATTCAGCCGATGTTCATGATTGCCAGTGTTACTGGCCAATAATTACCTTGTTGGTTAGGGAGATTAGGTGAATCATTCGGTTCCTTGAAATCAGTCATCATGGAGTTCATTCGGTGTGTCTACATCAGAATGATATGCAGCTGCTTCTTCGGATTGAGGTGGGTTAGGAACAGGCCATTAATCACTATGTGGAACTGGCCTAATAGAAGAGGGTATACTTGGATAAACTAGAGTCAGCCTATCCTTCGGCTTTTTATACTTTGAAATGTCAAACATGCAGAAATAACAGTCATCATGATGATTCGTCGGTTCTCTCCACATTCTCGGAATCGCAAAGGGCATTGACTTTCGGATTCCACGCAGCCATCCATCCAGAGTTGATCTGCAGCTGCTACAACTGTAGCAGCCCCGCGGCAGCCCCGTAGCGTGAAAATTCTACAGCAGGTGCGAGGCATTCTACAACAGGGGCCAGGCAATAGCAGGGGTGGGCAGGTAATACATTTTACTAAGTAGAGCAAATAAGCAGAGGGGGCCAGACAAACTGCAAGGGCCCCCACACACGCTACGGGCCTGATTCGCGGTCAAATAATAATACGAAATGACGCGTTCTATTTGTCGTCTTAGTAAAAATTTATTTTACATGATTGATAGAATTATTCTATGAAATAAAACTGTTTTAACTTTATATATAACAAAATAGCATGCCATTAAAAAAATTTCGGAGGGTAAACAAGATTTAAAACGAACACAAAACGATTCCCCATCAAAGATTTCTTGTGGTGATGTGTGTGCACGCTATCATTTTAACGCTGTTACTAATATGGCGTTCGTAAAAATAACAACATTTCAAATTGTAGGCGGCAAACAATCAAACAAATTTGGAATTTTAAAGCTAAAAAAAAAAAAATTCTGCTGTAAAAAAAAACATTTGGGAGACGTGGAGCCGTCAGATTTTTTCGGCTCCGGCTCCAGCAAAAAGTAGCGGCTCCCGGCTCCTCGGCTCCGGCTCCGCAAGCCTGTGTACAAGTTTGTACATCGTCTTTCGACAGCTTCCATTGATATTATGTTGTCGTCGACATTCTTTCATATAATTTGACAAAGCCATGGTCGTCATTTATTTCGAACATTGTTCGAAATAGATAATAAGAAAAATTACTCACCAAAAGAGCTGTACTCGCCCAGACAATATTTTTGACTAATTCGAAATATGTGACGTCATAACGGTCACATTACCTGTGTTGGTTGGGTTTTTATCACAATTCTTCAGACTATTTTCGCACCTTAGCCTGGCTGAAAAATTTTGTTGGAGGTGACATAGTGTAACCCTCCATATGCTGTCACCCGGGGCGGTCCACCCCTTCGCCCCCCTTTAGCTACGCCACTTGATTTGCAACAATGCACTCTCGTTGAATACAATGGATTTCAGGATTTACTATCAAAGTTGATTAATATTGGAGTAAAGTATGGAAATATCGCCTTTAAAGAAATGTAACCATTGTTTCGCGTCACTTTGAAAATGTCGGGAAAGAAAAAGACATCCTCAAACAGAGATTGTATTTAGTGATAAACTGATCTTTGGTCACATGGTCAAAGCAGCCACAGCTTAATCACTGTGACCGTTCAATTTATTGAAAACTGGAAATCAGATCGTACATTATTTCCACAATGTAATGGAGGGGAAAGATAACTGTGAGAATATAAAAGAAACAGTTAAAAGAATGTTTAGAGATTTGTGCATAACGCGAGAACGAGGCGTGGGTTTTACTAGGGTGTTACCGCTCATTATTGATATATCAACTTTCTTTTATATACAATGTCTACCGATAACTTAAACATTACATGCTAACTTACATATACTATGTAGACTACTTACAGTAGGTATGTGATATAAATTGTATATTATATAAATCTTGTCTTTTTATACATCAACGAAAAGAGCGCTGGGAGAGATTTCCATTGATATAATTACCTTGGCAGTCAATTACTTTTGAAAAAAGTTGTAAAGCTTTTAGTGTGCGTTTTTTTGTTAAATAGATTTAAGTGCAAGATATATATATATATATATATATATATATATATATATATATATATATATATATATATATATATATATATATAATTGTAGTCTTTGCTTCAGTTGGAATATTTTAATTGAACGTTTATACTGACGTTTTTTATTTAGATTATTTCCACAATTTTTATATAATTCTGGATAATTATAATATATTTGTAAATAATGTTTCTGTGAGAAATTTGACAGGTCGAATATGACGTCGTCTCGTTGACGCTCTCTCCATATGTAATACTGTACAACATATTCATGAGAATTTTTCCTCCTTAGTTCAGACAATGAAAGGTAAACGTATATCAACAAGTGTAACCCGAATTCAGATCGGTTACATCTTTACAATTATATCAAATTATCAGTTAACTCTATGAGAAAAGGCAAAAGTAGTGATCTTATTAGAATATATATTGAATGTAAATCAGGCTTGCGGAGCCGAGGAGCCGGGAGCCGCTACTTTTTGCTGGAGCCGGAAAAATCTGGCGGCTCCACGGCTCCCAAATGCTTTTTTTTACTTTAAAATTCCAAATTTGTTTGATTGTTTGCCTCCTACAATTTGAAATATTGTTATTTTTACGAACGCCACAACAGTAACAGCGTTAAAATGATAGCGTGCACGCGCATCACCACAAGAAATCTTTAACGGGGAATCGTTTTGTGTTCGTTTTAAATCTTGTTTACCCTCCGAAATTTTTTTAATGGCATGTTATTTTGTTATATATAAAGTTAAAACAGTTTTATTTCATAGAATAATTGTATCAATCATTTAAAATAAATTTTTACTAAGACGACAAATAGAACGCGTCATTTCGTATTATTATTTGACCGCGAATCAGGCTGTGGCTATAAGGCTGTGGCTATACGGACCCGGGTCCCAATATAAAATCCGATTGTTATTCGGACCCGTGGCAAATATGCACTAAGCTTAGCTATATTTAAACTTTATTAGACGGAACCCGAAAAAATAATAATACTGAGTCCGCTTAGTGGAACCCTAGACACTGAGTAACGATTAAATCATACAATTCAAACAATTATAAAAAAAAACAATTATAAAGTTTATGTATAGCTAAGCTAAGTGCATATTTGCCACGGGTCCGAATAACAATCAGACTCTATTGGGACGGGGTCCGAATAAAAATCGGAGTTTATTGGTACCCGGGTCCGAATAGTCACTTCGAATTTATAAATAATAAATATAAATACTGAAGTCTTTAAAATATTTTAAATAATGTATCATTTTACTATTTTCTAATTTGATCAGTGAAATAACGTTTTATTACTTATGAAAATGGCGACTAGTGAAACCTCGGTCGAAAATAATGATATGATTCTGGATGCACTAAAATGGTTTGTTTTTAGTAAAACCGACATGCGTATAATTAGTCAAGTTCCTGACTATGGGGTACCCCGTAGCGTGAAAATTCTACATCAGGGGCCAGGCAGTAGCGGGGGGGGGGGGCAGGTAATACATTTTACTAAGTAGAACAAATAAGCAGAGGGGGCCAGAAAAAACGCAGGGGGGCCCCGGCCTCCCTGCACGCTACAGGCCTGCTATGGTGGTGAACGCGACAAAATTTGCATAACTTTTTATCAGCGGCATGTTTGCGTGGCGCAATTACAAAATTTTTTGTCTCGTGTGATACTATCTTAATAGGGAGCCGGAGCCGTCAAATTTGTGGGAGTCGGAGCTGGAAAAAAATTTTGCGGCTCCGCAAGCCTGATGTAAATGATGAATGAAAAAAGAAGCCCATGGTTTATTTCCATGTGACGTATCTCAACCTGCGGAAACAACCAAAGAGCTCGTAACACTTACCAATCGAACAAAATTTGCAGTTTCTTTAAATATATATTTGCTGCATCAATTTTTTAAAACAATATTTGCTGATTCATTGTCTTAATATAGATTGATTATTTTGTTTTAAATCTATAGTCAGTGTTTGTAATTAGTTTAAACGTTATGAAATTTTGTTCATTTCAGCTGTTACGGATTGGTATTGGTGGGATGGAGCAAACTTTGACGGGAGCGTGTGGTTCGAACTATGTGGGGACGGGTGGGTTAGGTGAAAACTACAGCCCCGTGCAGCTCTCTACTAAGAACTCCCCCCCCTCCCAAAGTTCCTTTGCCTAGAACTCCCATTTTCCTACGGCTTATAAAGTGAATTCGCCTAGGGAGAAAAAATGTTCCCATGTCCAGTCCCCCACAAATGAACTATGTTTTATGCTTATAAATATAATGAATGTATCAATGTTATCGCAAGAAGGTAGTTGTCTTATGGCAGTACACAACTCAAGACCCGTCTCATGTCCGACTTCCAAATCACACATATCAACGAAAATTTAACTTTTGTACTTTGTGATTGGCCATAATTAACAAATGCATGAAGCTGATGTTTGCTGACATAACTAAATGATTGACGAATCGTTTATTTGTCAATCAACGTCACTGTGATTTACTTGTATCTCAGTCTCAAGTACAGTTCGCTATGTGCGTGGTAAATGCAAGCAAACATATTCATTATGAATGTTTTAATTTATTTAATACTACAGAAAAAACGAAAAAAGGTCCAAATATTTCAGCGGTCTCCATAATTTTCTCACGGACCCACTGGGGTTTCGCGGAATCTCGGTTGCCATCGCTGGCTTATGTCATGACCATTTATTTCAAGGGTAGGCAACCTTTCAGCAGTCTTACTCAAAGGCCAGTGAAAATAAATAAAAAACACCGAATTCCACAATTTAATAATTATATTTACCACAGCTGTCTTAATAAAAACTGCATACAATTCATAAAACAGTATTAACCTCCATAAACAGTTCTACTACTCCAAGAGTACTAGATACAATTTGAGAAATCACAAGTTGTTAATTTTTTCTTATTGTTGATGGTTTGAAGATGTAAAGTGTGGTACAAGCTCTGTGCGAGTATCTTTCTTCAAATATTTAATGTTGGAAGCATTCAATAGAAATTATACACAATACGCATCGTCAATTTAAATTAACATTTTCAAAAGCGCCAAATAGTACTATTTTGTCTCACTATTTAGGTGCTACTCTATTATTAAGGAAAATAAATTATATTTTTGAAATTATAAAAAAAATTAAATTGCGATGTGCTGTACGATTTTATACTTTGTGTGTGGTACCATATATTTTAAGGGCTATACACCATTAGATATATAAATATTTAACTCATTCTATAATAAACCAAAAACATTCCTATATAATTTTAGCTTTATTCAGACCTTAAAACATTAAACAAATGTGAATATATCATGTCATGGTAAGTCTTTATAGAACAGCTAGTTTACATTAATTCCAACTTTGTTGCCCTGGCACATATTTTCTCAAACCTTTCAATAGTCATACAAATCAAAGTCAATAAACTTTAGAAGCTAAAGGTTGGTTAAGACCACATATATGTACGCTTTCCAATAGATTTAAAATAAAAATGATATTTAAATTAAAATGAAAAAAAAAAGGCTGACATTTTGAAATTGAGAATTCAAGATAGAAAGATTCCAGTGTATGCGTTTTAACGATCATAAACCTTTAAATAATTATAGAATATCCTCTTGTTATCTGTACAGTGCTTACCATGATTTATGTTCAAGACAAAGCACAAAGCGAACAAAATTAAAAATATATATTTTAAACTAAATTAGTTGATGATAATGTATTTAAAAATAAAATATTTTCAATTCTCTGATTAAATTTGCTTTTTGCTTCTTCAAAAAAATAGTGATTGCGCCGGTAACTACCTTTATTTAATTAAGTGTTGGTATCAAAAGAAAATAAATACAAAAACACAACAAATGGTAAAAAAATAAATAATTAAAACAATTAAAAAAAACTCTTGCCAGAAGGTATGACATTTAAAAATATACATTATTCACTTCTTCCAGATATCTCCATGTTGTTTCAGCAATGTCACACACCTATCTCAAATAAAAAGCAAATCTATACTTAAACAATTAACTAACAATAGAACAAAATTGTAATTAAAAATAAAACAGATTGTCAAACAATCTGCCACTTTCTGAATTTTATTAATACATATGCATGTTTTACAAGGACATGAAATGAATTATCTTTAACTGTACACATTTCATATCTTAAAAAAATTTCATAAATCAACTCAATAGAACAAAATGTTAACCAATTCAATTAATAAATTAAATGTTAAATGGTAAAATGTTTTTATTTCAATAAGACAAATCAAGATAAAATAGATAAAATTATTCATTCAAACCAAATATAACAAAGTCTATGGCAGGTACATAATGGGAACATTAAATCTTTCAAAATGCACAATTCACTAGTATCTATAATTAATGTACAAAATATAAATAAATATTATCTAGTTTTTAAAACATCTTAAAAAGTAGTGCTTAGATTTAATCACCATGCACGTGGTCCTTGACACGGAAATGTGTTTAATAGCAGAAATACCTGTTTATTTCTTTGAGATCAAATGGAAATTTGTCAAGAAAGAAACTATTAATGGAATAAGCTTTTTCCCCCCCATTTTCGTCAACACTTCCACTATTACCCAATATTAGCAGAAAGTCAGCATGTTAAATACCAATAACAGCAAAAAGAATGCTTTAAAAATGTGATTTTTTTTTCTAAACAAATGTTTATATCTTCATTTATTAAACAAATTTTTAGATAAAAATGAGTGTCATCAGTCAATTTATACACTTTACACTCTTATACTTTTATAAAATTAATTACAGAGAAATCATTCCAAGTAAAAAAAAAAACCCACCCAAATGTTTTAAAGAAGGGGGAATAGAGAATTCAACGTGATCAATGAGACCCTTCTACCACACAAAACATTTACTCATTTCTACTACAAGATTCATACATTTAAATACATCTGTATCGATAATGAAAAGTAAATTATAATTCTAACTAATGTTTCTTCCAGACATGATCTTGTCAGTTGATAGGTGACATCAAAAGATTAAAAGTTAATTAAATATTAATTCCTTCAAAGGCAAAAAAATACTTTGCTCAAAATGACTATTGTGCGTGTGTAATGGCAATCAGTAAAAAAAACTCTCAGCCAATGTTGTCAAATTATCCACAAAAAAATTGATATTGTCACGTACAATAATTTAAAAATAATAATTTTAATTGTTTAAATTATTTGTTTCTGCAAAAAAATCAAAGAGTTCATAATAATGATTATAGCTGGCAATAATATACTTAAAAATGATAGATCATGCACAATATTGGTTATCATTTACAAATGGGTATAAAAAGATATGAGCTGTACAGCTAGATTTTAGATGCTGCCCATGAAGATATTGAAAGAAATTAATAAAAAATTGCCATTTATCAAATTCTGTAATTAATTGTACAGATTTGTGTTGATGCTGTACACATTAACAATGATACTTTTTAAAAACCTTTTTTGGCTAATAAAAATGGACAAGATGGGTAGAGGAGAAGGGCAATTTATTTATAAATAACATTGAATAATTAAAATTAATGGAAAATTTATTTAAGACAGTATATGCATTTAAGATAAAAAGAATGAATATCAGCCAATAAGAAATTTTAACTTGTAAACTATTTTTCTTTTTACAAAAAAAATAAATAAATAAGCCAAAATAGATGAATGATAAACAATACATGATTAATAAATAGTTTTATACAGAATATTACAAAAAAAAAATTTATACATAGATCAAGGCTAGTTTAAGTAAGAATAAAATAAACTATTCAAGCCCTACAAACAAAATATTTTCACAAAACAATAGGGTACCCTATAAATAATTCAACAATAAATAAATATGTTCTATCTCAGACTAACTGAACAGTACAATCAATATACATTTTTATCAATTTATAATATGAGGTATTCAAACATTATTTTTAAAATGTTTAGTCTACAAGTTTGATAGGCAGTGAAAAAAAAAAGCTGACTAAAAAAGTCAATCTGCCAATTTATTGAGCAAAGATATTGGAGACTGATGTAAAAAAAAAAATTCTCTACCATCATTTAAACTGGCGAATAACATTCTCACAATCAAAATCTTGCTATAAATAAAAAAAGAAAAATTTTACTTCAAAATTTCACAATAACATATGGGTAAAAAAATATTTTCTATTACCACAATTTATTAAAATACTGAACTCACTACTCACACTTTTGACAACAGTACATTGTTATAAGTTTATTTTTCAGATACCCATATTAACTGAAAAGAAAGTTATTTTTATTTTAAAAAAAATTAAAGCATTGGATTTTAATAGCACATTATAATAGCTTAAAAATTATTTAGAGAATTCAGAGAAAATTTTTAATAAAAATTTACAAAAATATACTCTAATGGAGAGCGTTATTTATTTAAGAGAAGATGGATAAAAAACAACAATTTTTAACAAAGGATGTTCAATAAGCTACTCTGTTGGGAGGGAGAAGATATGGATTACCAAAGAGATGATAAATAACCAATGCAAATTTATTCTGGTGTTTTGGTCAAATTAGCAATTAATTAAGAAAAAATAATTAACTAAGCAAGAAAAATGTAAATTCTGTGGTCCACTGTACAAAGAAAATCAAGATATGGAAACTACTAGCCACTAACCTAATTGCATACCAAAATAAATTTTTATTTATTTTCTATGTTTTTATACAAGTATTCCAGCATTTATTATGTATAAAAAAAAAATGTATGAAAACTGATGTTTGTTAAGTCATTTTGAGTAATTAAGAACTCTTAATTATATAACGACATTACATATTTTTTCAGATGCCACCTGACACAAGACTTTTTAAATTATTTAACGACTTTATTATACATTTAATATTAAGGGGTTTATTTTAAACAAATAATGATTTAAATACTCCACTAAGGTAAAATAATAATATGCTTATTAAGTAAAATTTAATCTTTTGTCAATCATCTAAAAATAAAGTAAAAGTGACTATTATGTAGGCTGCCAATATTAAATTCCAGTACAAAGACATTTTATTTAGCATAACTAAAAAAAAAAAAAACCATCAAATAAATCTCAACATGTGAAATTGTTATCACCTGGTTCAGTTGCAAAGACAGCTTTATTTTTACTTCATGTGCACTGAGTGAAAAACAACAACAGTGCTACTAATCAAGTTGTGATATTTACAAACTCACTATAAAATAATTGTTTAACATTTTGTTTTTTTAATTTAGAAAAGAACTTGTTCCAAGATCAGCTATACATTCCCATACCAAATATTGAATGTTGATGACCCTGGTGGGGCTGTTGAGAGAAAAAATTGTCATGCATGAGTAAAAAGAACAATTATTTTTTATTTAAAAAATAATGACTTCTATTTTATTCTTGATATTAACTAAATTTAAGTATTTTTTAAAGGAAATATATTTCTTTCATAAAATAAGCATCTAAGTAGAAATATTAAAGTTTTAACACAAGAACAAAAATACAATAATTGTAATTGAATTAGTATTAAATTCTTCCATAAATCAGTTAATATTTGTTAATGATTCACAGAAAAATGTTGCAAAAGAAACTAGTTACTAGTATGATTTTGAGTTAAAATTATAATTCTTTTTATTGTATTGAAAACTGCTATTTGCATGTGTAAAACAGTGTCAAGCACTATAGTGTCACTATACAGTTGAGTCTAAATGAGCTATTTTAGCCTCAACATGCTAATATTTAAATATATATCAATATTTTTGTTTAGAATGTTAGTTAACATTTTATATTATCTTTAATTTTCCAGTTTTTATTAACTAAATTTTATAAATCAAGTAAAATATGTCCTTTTTAAACGACGCCAGCAACAATGTTGTTCCAATCTATGAGATAGATCTGAACTCATTTGAAAAATTTTAATACGCTGAATAAATATTTTATAAATAAAACTAGTATATGGACCCATTCTAAACCCAGGTGGTGATCATTTGTATGTCTAAATTGTAATGGCCTGCTTAATTATACTTAATTTATACTTCAAGTCCTTAATAAAACTCCTGTAATTAGCAACTTTAAATTTCACATTTTTTTTTATATTGACACTTTACTACTTATTTTCAATTACCATTTTTTATTTATTGGTCATTTACAGAGACACACACATTCATTTCAGTTAACCACCCCTTTACTCCTTTTAGCATTCATACTGCACATGACCTTTCCATATTTTATCCCCCCCCCCAACTTGTATTCTTTACTGCTCCTTTCATATTATTTTCTCTTTACTTTACATATTGTCTTTTCTTCACTTTCTACATATTTGCACTCAATCTCATGAACCTTACATATTCTGAATTCTCAAACTTATCCATTTCTATTCTTCTCCCCCTCCTACTTCTATATTCTAACCCTAACCCACATCCATATTCTATACTCCCAATATAATTATCAATTTCAGAGATCCCAAATTTTTTTGGTTTAATTTTATACCAGTATTAAATAGAAAATATTACTCTCTTATCCCTTATTCAATGTCAAAAACTAATAAACACAGCTTAGTGCATTAAAAATTAGTTTAGAAAATAGTTAACAAAGGCCAAAAAAAAAAAAGAAATTAAATGAAATTAAAAAAATTCAAGTTAAAAAAAGTCTTAAATGAACTGGAATAAATAAACTTGGAGCAGAAATTCCCATAAAATTTTAAAATTAGAATAACTCTTTGTTTAAAACTTTGATCATGAACTTTTTAAAGGAACTTGAAAAGGTTGAGTGATTATTTTTTTTATAACAACTGCATTTAATTAGGTACCTTTACTTATGCTGAAATTTCAACTTTGCCCTACCCTTCTTCACTTTAGTCAAACTGAAATTAGGGTAAGGGTGGGACTGCATATTAGCTGGGTTAAGTTTTGTGCCTTTGCTGGGAGAAAGGGGGACAATTTTTAAATAAGGGGAAGAAACTGTTACTTTTGGTTCTGAGGTAGAAATTCCTTCAGATACAGAGGGACCCTGTCAAAAGGTGAACATGAAACAAAAAGAATAAATAGTTGAGCATCAATTAATAAACTAAAAAAAAAAAACTTAGGACAACCCAACATCAAACAATAAGCAGTAAATGATTTACTTAATCTAAAATTTGCAATTGAAGGTGAGAAGGAAAAAAAAGGGGTAAAAAAGGGGGGGGAAGGAAAAGGGGGGGGGATAAGAAAAAGGGGAAGTGAAAAAGAGAAAGATTAAAAAAAAAAAGGGGGAGGGAGTAAATAGAATCGAAATATACTTTTGAGAAATTCTATAATTGTAAGGATGAACATAAACATGCCTCCACAAATCTGCTGTAAGACCTAAAAAAATTAAACCTTTTATTTTTATGTAAGATGTCTACCACATGATGATTGAAAACTACTCACTGTGTGAATTTTGAACCGGTCATAGATCTGTATCAGCTCATCTAATGTATACTGATTCAAAACAACAAAATTGTTTAGTGTTGGACTAGCCTTCCGAGCACAATCTTGACAATGGACTAGAAACTGTCCATCACACTTTGTCACAAAAAGGATATTAAAAACTTCAACCTGTTAAAATGAGTAAAGTTATGTGATTTACTTAAAACAGTGAGTTAGTAAAAAACTAATAAAATAAGCATACAGTGCAATGGTATTACCAACTCCAGTATGATGAATTATCTTCTGTCCCTTACCCCTCGCTCAAGATTTAATTTCGGTATAGCAAAAAAAAAAAAAAGGCTTTTTAGGCAAATAATTTTCCTCCAATTAGGACAGTTTTAAAGTCATGAGTTCAGCATGCAAAAAACAGCTTTCTTTTTTTAAATAGAAATTGAGCCAAATGGGGGTAGAGAGATTCCAATGCAAAAACTGATTCTATTGGTCGGCTAGGAAATTATAATTTTGAATCAACCAATGAATATTGGTGTTGGGAACAGTAAATGGGAGGAAAAAAATGCATTAAACCAGGCAGATACCAGTTGAGTTCAGAATAGAAAAAATTTTTACCTTTGGAATTGAGGTTAAGCAAGATGATAGGAAGCTTAAAGGGTGTTGGGGGAAAGAGCATCAATAGTCACAAGAAAATAATAATTAACAAGGTATGAAAATTATGTTTACTAATGTTTAGTAAACTGAGCAGCGTGTTGGGTGTGGAGAGCTGTAAAATTTCTGGCAGCATTACTTCCCAAGTACTGTACAGGCAAGTTTACCAGTGATTACTATCGTGACTGTACAGTGTACAGTTTCAGTAAAATGTGATCTTTTGGGGTATGGACTTGATGGAAACTGCCAATCGTATTTTGTAAATATGGTAATTATTAGTATACTTTGGAAAACTATATATCGTAATTTGCAAAGGTGGTATTTAATTATAGATTAATAATTTGGGAAACTAAATATCTTAATTTGTAGAAATGGTATTTAAATATTTCATCAGAAATGCTGAAAAATTTCAAGATTTGAAATACCCATGAGAATGACATTTTAAATGTACTTTTTTATGCTTGCATTTATTTCTAAATTTTGTAACATGAAAATATTTTTTCTAAATGCAATAATAACAAATCATGTTTTTAATAACTATCACATTGTATACATTTTTGAAAGTATGATAGCAATTTCGGATACATATTAGGGGGGTGGGGTTGTAAAGACATGGACAAATCTAAATGCTTTTAACTTCCCGTTAAATTCTAGTTAGGCTAATTGTATACAAATTTCACAAATAGAAAATATTTAAGGTAGTCCTTGTTACTAAAAATAGATTGGGGTGGCCGTGTTGGGAAGGTAAATTTTTTCAAAAATCAAATGTTCTTAAAGAAGAGTATCTCATAACATCATTTGGTGAAGTCAACATTTATTAGTTATTTCATTTTCATGACAGGGTAGGGTTATGTGTTTTTTTAACTTAACAAAAGTAACAAATACACATAATCACAAGAGGATCCTTGCATTTTGATTGGTTTCTACAGTCTTGTTACCATTGAACAATTATATTGGGTAATTTTAGTGAAATCACTTTAAAACGTTGCATTTATACCTATAATGAACACATTGCACAAGATGACAGAAAAAAATTGGCAAAAATTCAGCAAAAATATTTTTTTTTGAAATTAACCCTTTAGATCTTGAACCCTGTAACAAAGATCACCTCCCCAATCTGAGTTTAGAAAAATAAACAGGATTGTTGGATTTAAAAATAAATAATAATATAAAAAAAGCTGTACATGGTATGACAGCCTTTACAAACAAACAAAGGGTAAAAAATCTTTAGGAAGTATATTTAACATGTTTATTTATAACTTAATTCCATAAAAAAAAAACATTATTGTGGCAATTTTTGTATAATTATACTTAGTGACGACACCAGACTGTCTTATTTCATTCTAACTATTTTCCATAAAAATGTATTTAAATGCTATATCAATATCACTTTAAGGTTAATTTCAACCTGTATCTTCATCCACAATATCCGAAAGATGTGACAGAATCAAATAACTTACAAAATTCACAAAAAATAAATTACTGACCAATTTTTAATCTGTATAACACCAAAAAAAAATCGTTATCAGCTCTATAGCAGCTAAATATATATTATAGAATATATGGAAACAAAAACAGACCAAAATATTCAGTATGAAAATACACGTATCTCAAATGTTACTCTTATTTCAAAGCAAAATATTGCGCTCTCGACGGCTTGTATCTCAAAAATCTCTATGTTAGGGCACTTGGATGACGAGGTACCAATGTATAGTCTATTTTTATCTTCTTTTAATTCCCATATCTGATGTAGTTGTTGGGGGAACGAAAAGAACATCAACAGGTGTGCTTTTAAACATCTTTTCTGTGGACTTAAAGAAGCGATGGGCGCCACCAAGTCTAAGACAGTGGTGAATATTTTTTGCTTTACCAGGAATTGAACCCTGTACCCTTTACATGTGAGTCGAGTTCACTATCAACTTCACTTTCCTGCTGTTTTTCAGGATGTCATAAACTTTTGTATAAAGATTTTGGAAATTAAGTAAAAAACAAAACTATGTAAAATAATTACCTCACATTCTTCACAGTAATGAGCTGGTTCATCAGATGTGCGACCATGCCATTTCACTTCTTTCTTCAAATCTTCCACAAAATCTAATGTCATCCGAACTTGACGTAATGATCTCATTAAGGTAGTCCTAAAAATTAAAGCAGCAACAGAATAACAAAGTACAAATTTTAAAAAAACATCCTTAGACAAATTATCTGTCTATATAAAAAAGTCAACCTCTGTATATATACAATAATATACATGTTCAATTATTGGGTTGCATGTGTTCAGATTTAAACATAAAAAAAAGGGGATGGATGCTCAAGCTTAAAAATTACTAGTCAGGTAATGTGTCATATGGGAAGTGTTTTTGTGATTAATGGCTATGATTAGTAAAATGTGATTGTACAGGTATTGTTTGGAATAGGGACTTTAGATGGAAACTGACCATAATTTTTCGCAAAGACGGTAATTAACATTACAGTTTTAAAAATGGTGATCTTTTAGTTTAGGTTAAGGAAACTTTCTAGTTGTAATTAAAAACGCACATTAAATTCTAATGCAAGCGGGATAATTGAAATATGCACACATAAAGAAATATAAAATCAAATAGAGTTAGCTAGTTTCGTACTGTACAAAATTTCACGAACAAAAAGATGTTAAACATCTACAGTTTATATTACTCATTAACAATTACTTTGGACTGTTTTAATAAAATTACCTAAATAACTTACATCATACCTGCAATCAGCAAATTGCACAAGAGAGACAAAATTTCAGTATAACATATAAATTACGACTTCTGTCATTTCGTTATAGGGACATTTCACTGTATTATATGACTTCTGTCATTTCGTTATAGGGACATTTCACTGTATTATGAGTTCTTATTTTTGTGTAGCCATAGGGTAATGATTTATTTAGCAAGTTTTCTAAAAAAAATATACCAGCTTAAAAAGGAATAACTTGCTTATTTTGAATAAAAAAATGTTGAGACCAGACTTATTTATATTAATAAATGTTGTGATTATGAAAGAACTCACTTGATAGCATTGTAAAGTTTAGGATCTGAAAACCCAACATTCTGAGCCAAATTCCAAGACAATGTGATCATTGGTACAATCGACTTGTAGCTTTGTAGCTTGTTGTATTCATAACGTTCAACTCCCAAAATGTACTGACGGTAAGTTAATGGGCCAACATTCCAAGCAATGTTGTTGCACCAGCCCTGTAGGAGTGAAAAATAATAGTAGCTTATTAATGCCTCAATCTGTTCTTAACGGTAGTCCTCTAGTCCGGGAATTTTGTAAATTTATATTGAGTTAAATTAACCATTTTTGGCACACATGATCAAGTGACCCATAGATGAACAAGACAACTTTCAAAATGTCAAAAAAAATTGATTCTGTGACTTTTTTTGGGTAAAAAGTCTAATTTCTAAACATTTTTTCAAAGTGAAAAATCTCAAAAATTATTAATATAAGAAAGATTTTTGTACATACATAAACAGATATGTTGCGCTCAATTAGGTTAGAAAAAAAAATGTTAAAAAAATTCTTTAATTTTTTTAAAATCAAAATTAAGGAAGTGTAAACAATAGGATGAAGAACAAGCAAGAGAAATTTGAATCTTATTTCTTTAGTAGTTTTGTTAAAATTTCAATAAGTGTACATGAAAATTAAAAAAAAATATGATTTTGTGAAAAATGCTTTAAAACGGCAAGAAAAAATTTAAAGCTCTTTGAAAGGTAAACATTAAATCGTTAAAGTGAATAATTTTTCAACTCAAATTAATATCATAAAAAAAACCTGACATATTAGTTATATAATGAACATATGTGATAAATAGAAATTTACATCTCCAGTCAGTGTGTGTAAAGTCCCAGTTAGGATGAAATGAAAT
>JAGDYQ010000472.1:0-76482 GCA_021962125.1 Bulinus truncatus | reverse complement strand
CCCAGGGGTCCCTGGCATCATTCAGGTGGTCCGTGGAAAATAAAAATTCATTTAGGGGTCCCTGAGGGGTCCGTGAAAGGTTTAATGTAAAATAGTAAAAATATGATCTATTTTTATTATTATGGAAATTGAAATACAAAAATTAAATAAACTAGTAGTACACATTTATTAAATTAATAACAAACATGGCGCGGCGTGAGACAGATGGCCGAAAACACGTTTGTACCATATAAAGGAATGAAATAACGCCGCTGCACGCACTAATTTGTCTACAATATAAACATTAAAAGAGTTGTATATCGTTCATCAAATTTAGTTCTATGTTATGCAGATACAAATTATATAAACACATTTTCTCAGTCTCAGACAAAACGGATAAGGAATTAACGGGTTTTTTTTTTTTCAAACAAAGAAAAATATGTGAAAATACCGTCACTGCAACAACTCATAGGGACAACATCTGAGCGAGATGATGATGGACTGTTGCTTCTTATAACATTTCTTTATTGATTGCAAGGTCCGGAAAGCTGCATGCTATTGGTGAAGAACTTATTTTACCATCTGCAAGTGAGGTAATACGCACCGTGTTACACAAACCAGCTTTCGATATTATAAAAATAATTCCATAGAGTAATAGCATAGTACCAAGAAAGATTGACAAATTGGCTCAGTCCGTAGAAAATTACTTTAAAACTTCTGAATTTTCTATACAGCTTGACGATTCCACTATACCAGGAAACGAAGCTTTACTTTTAGCTTATGTACTGAATTAAAAAAGATTGTTCAATGTATAAGCTTTACCATTGAAATACCATTTCTGTTGCTCCTGACGGTGCTCCAGCAATGGTAGGAAGATAAAGAGGCTGTCTGGCATACTTAAAACAAGCTGCACCAAATGTATTTATAGTGCATTGTGTCATTCAGTGACATCATTTGGTCGCAAAAAATCTTATTGGAATTTTTGCATAGATCACTAGATTATGTCATTAAAGCAGTTACTAAAATCAGAAGGAATGTCTAAAATTAGATATTGTTTACTCAACTTTGAAAAATGACGATGGCTATAACCGTTTACTACTTCACACGTTGATTATCTAAAAATGCATGTTTAAATCAACTATTTGCGCTCTTTGATTTAGTGTTGGAATTCATGGAAAGCAAAGACAATGATTTGCGACACAATTTAACATAGCCTTTATGAGTGATTCATTTGACAAATTTAGCGGAACTAATTTGAACCTACAAAGTGACAAATTAAATTTAATTACAACTTAAAGCGTAATGGATGTAAAGTAAAGTTCCCTTAGCCCTAATGGGCCATCGGGGCAGATAAAGTGTAGAAGTCATCTGTTTCTATAACCTCGGCATATAAAGGGATTGTGTGGTTAGCACAACGCCCAGCCGCCTTTACTTCCCCAACTTAAAGCTGGGTGGACTACTGGGACGACTTTGCACCAAATTCACCTGGACAAATTCCATGGGCCTCACCGAGGATCGAACCCAGGATTCTCCGGTCGACAGTCAAGTATCTACACTACTCGACCATCCGTCCCACTCGTAATGGATGCGTTTGTCACAAAACTTTTTCTGTGCAAACAAAACTTGGAAAGAGGATAATGTTTTCAGATTCGAAACATTTCGAAATTGCAAAATAAAGTTGAAGACCAGCTTGCTTACTGTCAACACAAAACTGTTTTTCATGTAGACCTGTGCCAAAGATTTAAAGACATTCTTCACTTGGATATTCTCGACTGGGCGTAGAGCCAGTGCACGCTTGGACACAGATGAATCCTTACTAATACATGAGCAGCTTATTAAAATATTCACAAAAGAGGAATTTAAGCCAGACCCCTGTTTAATATCCTGCATTATGAGTTATTGTACAGAAGATGTTGACTGCTTTTGTGTCTTACTATTTGGTAGAACGTTGATTCAGTGCCGTTATGAATTTCATCACACACACACACAGAGACTCACACTCTCACACAAACACATACACACACACTCACACACACACACACAGACAGACACACACCCACACAAACATACACACACTCACACACACACAGACAGACACACACAAACCCACACACACTCACACACACAGACACACACACACACACCCACACACACTCACACACACACACACACTCACACACAGACAGACACACACACCCACCCACTCACACAGACAGACACACACACACACACACTCACACACAGACAGACACACACACACACCCACACACACACACTCACTCACACAGACAGACACACACACCCACACACACTCAAACACACACACACACAGTCAGACACACACACCCACACACACATACACACACAGACACACACACACACACACTCACACAAACAGAGACAGACAGACACACCCACACACACCCACACACACACACACTCACACACACACCCCTACACACACATAGATAGACACACACACAGAGACACACACCCACACACACACACTCACACACCCACACACACACACTCACACACACACAGACACACACAGAGACACACACACATAGACAGACACCCACACCCACCCACACAAACACACACACACAGAGACACACACCCACACAAACACACACACACTCACACACACACAGACAGACACACACACACACCCACACACACTCACACACACACAGACAGACACACACACACACACACACACACTCACACACACACACTCACACACAGACAGACACACACACACACACCCACACACACTCACACACACACACTCACACACAGACAGACACACACACACTTAGACACACCCACAGACAGACAGACAGACATACACACACACTGACACACACCCACCCACACCCCCACACACAGACACACACCCCCACACACAGACAGACAGACACAGACAGACAGACACAGACACACACACTCACACACCCACACACATACACTGACACACACACCCACCCACACACACACATACACACACACACTCACACACACAAACAGACACACACACACACCCCCACACACACAAACACACACACACAGACACACACCCACACACCCACACACACAGACAGACACCTCACACACACACACTCACACACACACATTCACACACACACACACACACTCACACACACAGACAGACACACACACACACAGAGACACACTCACACACACAGACAGACAGACACACACACACCCACACACACACAACCAACCAGAAATTTGTGCCTGTGAGGATTTTCAGTCACTACTCACAAACATTGAGCTGGGCATAAATACACTCGTATTATATCATCAAGTTTATCCACGTCATTGTTTTTTTTTTTATTTTAAAGGAAAATTATAATTTTAAAAAAGACTTTTTCAACAAATTGTTTTTTTTTTAAATTTATAATGTTTATACCATGAATGTATGCAGCTTTTTCAGTTGGGGGGTCCGTGGGCAAGTTTTGACTATAAAAGGGGTCCATGAGTCAAAAAAGTTTGGGACCACTGGTCTATATTAACATTGTGCACACAACTTGGTCAAATCAGTAAAAGTTTTGTAAAAAAAAGAACAAAAAAAAAAAAAACTTATGTAAGAGATACAGTAACCATATGAAATGTATTATAATAAATATTGTATCATTAGAGATATTAATGAATAGTTAGCTCAATTTCGCCAAAGACTACTAATTTTACGCGCAATTATTAATGATTGTAATTGTTATGTATACACAATAAACACATTACAACAGGAAGTGAAAGAAGTAATGCTCTGAAGAGCTGTAAAAAAATGAAGCGCGCGACAGTAATAAAGCTCGATGACTGTGATGAGGCCATAATGAGGCGCGCCGAATAAAGAGGCTTTAATTAGGAGCGCCTAAATTTACTTTTCTCATTTCAGCCATACTTTATATATATATATACACACTTTCTATGCCGTGCAACCTACAAGACGAGCGACTACCAGAGTTGACAGAGTTGTTTGCAATAAATTGACGATTCTGGAAAGATGCGTTATATATACTGTTTTACCTGAAGCAACACTTTTTATTTTAATAACAAGGATTTTAACCAATACGAGAATTTGTCATTTCAACATCCAACATACCGCCACTGATATAAAGAGAGCACAAAGATTTGACTCCACTTCCAGTGACAATGAGCTCTTTAATGGTGTCATTGACGTCACACCTGTAGTCAACAGTTGTGTCATCTAGGACAGTTGTAAGTGGGTTACAGCTCAAGAGCGTCAGACTTTTAGTAGTGTTGAATTTAAAAGTGAATTGTAGTTTTGAAGCTGTAAAACAATTTGTTAAAATAAAGTAAAAAAATGACATAAGGAATATAAAAGTAATGTTTTAGGTAACTAACTTATAAACCAACGTTACAGAAACAAAAGCGCATTATACTTTATCTGCCCCAATGGTTCACACATATGGGTTATGGGAAGATTACTTAAAGCTTCTTACAAATAACTTATAATAATTTCTTCAATGACAGTTTTTCCTTTCATGTGGGTTTTCAATCACAGTTTTTCCTTTCATGTGGGTTTTCAATCACAGATTTTCCTTTCATGTGAGTTTTTAATCATAGTTTTTTCCTTTCATGTGGGTTCCCAATCATAGTTTTTCCTTTCATGCGGGTTCCCAATCATAGTTTTTCTTTTCTTGTGGGTTTTCAATCATAGTTTTTCCTTTCATGTGGGTTTTTAATCATTGTTTTTCCTTTCAATGCGGGTTATTTTATTTGTTGTATTTTTTTCGTGTTTGGACGCTAAATGAAAACATTTGTAGCAGTGGATTGCTAGCGTAAATATCTGAGAACCACTTTTCTAGCATATGCATCTCTTTACGTCATTTCCCTCATTCCAGCTTAAGGGCACATCACCTATAGTTTGGGCCTCAGAGCCCATAGTTACAGACTAACTCATTATTGTTATTACATTACTATTTCTTACAAGAATCTTTCACTTTAACTCTCAGCCATGTAAATGGATACAATGTGTTCCAAGACAGCGTCACTGATTTTAGATCTGAATCAACATTACAGGATGCGTCATCGTTATCAGTTAGCCATTTAATTGTCATTGGTGGCGTTGTAACCAGTGTTAGGCCAGAGATTAGAACCAGATTCCCTTAAAATTAAAAAAAAAAAATATACGTTATTCAGTTAATTAAATGAATATATATATATATATATATATATATATATATATATATATATATATATAGCCTATATATTGTTATACTAGTATGGTGAAGTAATTTTTAATGGACTCACGGTACTGGCATCCAGTTCCAAACCATCCACTGGCACATTTTGTTGAGCAGCTACCGTCGAAGTCACACCAATCGTCGAAATCACAGTGACATAAATACTGACATTTTGAGCCAAACCATCCAGAGCCAAACCATCCAGGAATACACTCAGCTGCGATAATAACAGCAACATATGAATCGATCAGAAAACATTATTAGAAAAAAAGATTACAATAGAGATTGGTAAGGAAAATAGATATTTGTAAGAATTTTCGAGCTATTATAGAATGTATTAGCTAATATATACAATTTGTTAGCTGTTTAGATTGAAACCATTATTTTCAATAATTAAATAATAAAGTTAAACTTATTTGTAGATTATGTTTAGTATTATAGATTGGAAAATATTCTTAGACATTAAAAACTAATGCAAAATGATAAAATTGTTTTTAAACCAATGCAAAATAAGATAAATAATATATTATATATATTTTAGGAACATATATATGCACTTGGGATTCATTATTTTATGATATATATATATATATATATATATATATATATATATATATATATATATATATAACATCCATTTTAAGTCAGACATGATAAACCATGTACGATAAACCTTACATGATTGAAAGTAGTTTTGGAAATATACAGAAGTGTAACGTATATAGTCTAAAGGAATTAACGTGAAAGTTAACAAAAATGGTGCATGATGCACATACAACTACTAAAGCTTCCTTTTGTTCTGTAAGACATTCTGCAGTTCTTACATACAACCGAGTTGATTCAAATTGTGTTACTTACATACAACTTAGTTGATTCATATAGTGTTACTTACATACAAAAGAGTTGATTCATATTGTGTTACTGACATACAGCTGAGTTGATTCAAGTTGTGTTACTTACATACAAAATAGTTGATTCAAAGTGTATTACTGACATACAGCTGAGTTGATTCAAATTGTGTTACTTACATACAAAATAGTTGATTCAATGTGTGTTACTGACATACAGCTGAGTTGATTCAAATTGTGTTACTTACATACAAAATAGTTGATTCAAAGTGTGTTACTGACATACAGCTGAGTTGATTCAAATTGTGTTACTTACATACAAAATAGTTGATTCAAAGTGTGTTACTGAAATACAGCTGAGTTGATTGAAACTTTGTTACTTACATACGACGATGTCTAAACGTAGTGAGACGCAGAACAATGCAAATGAAAATAATGTATTATGTATATAATTCATTTCAGTGTCAAATTATATCTAACACTACTTCGCACTACTTGAAGTTAAAATGCCAGAGTTTCAACGAAGCTCTATTAATATATAAGTCAATTGTTGCGGCTTCCATTTTATTCCTGATGACCACTCATGGATTATAATCTGTGGATATTACATTAACATTTTTTTTATGTGACCATTACATATAGGCCATTTTTTTATGTTTTGTTTTGCATCATTACAATTTATATTTAATAAAAAATGTAAAAAAAAAAGATAACACAATAAACGATGAAGTGTATGTCTGCATTTTTTTTTTACATACTGACGACTTAAATTTGATGAATGTTTCCACCAGTGACACGACCATTGACACAGTTCTGATAATATCAATTTGGCTCTTTTAATTAGAGTGTCATGGCACTGCTGACCTTTATATTTGAATGTGAAAACATATTATATTTTTTTATAAAATTGTCCAAATAAAATTAATGGCAAGTAATTTGTTTTTTCGTGGGACACTCGGGACCTCCAAATAAGCCCCAAACGTTTCACTTTTTAGTGAATAATACAAGGTTTGAATTTTATTGTTGAAATATTAATAATGTCACACGAGTATTACCATTGATGTGTATAATCAAATGGTCTTATACTTGAGATCCTCTAGGAATTTATTCAGCATAAAGGCACACCATCTATAGTTTGAATCTCGGAGCCAATAGTAATATGTTAAGCATAAAGACACACCAACTTTAGTTTGAACCTCGGAGCCAACAGTAATATGTTAAGCATAAAGGCACACCAGCTATAGCTTGAACCTCGAGGCCAACATTAATATGTTAAGCATAAAGACACACCAGCTATAGTTTAAGTAGCAGGGCCACAAGTAATAGGTAAAACTAATGGATATTTCAGCTATAGTTTTTAGCCTCTAGTAATATTTTAAGCACGAGAGCAGCCTCAGCTATAGTTGTAGTCTCAAGGCCGTCAGTACATGTTTAGCATAAAAACACACCAGCTATAGTTGTAGTCTCAAGGCTGTCAGTATATGTTTAGCATAAAAACACACCAGCTATAGTTGTAGTCTCAAGGCCATCAGTATATGTTTAGCATAAAAACACACCAGCTATAGTCTAAGCCTGATGATCCAAAGTTCTACTAAGAGTTCTCTGAATAAACTAAAAGCGTGTTACTTGCATCAGCCTTTATGAAATCGCAGAGAGACAGAAAGAAAATATTGGCAAATCCCATTTTCTTATTTCATGAGAAAAAAATAAACTTATGAAATTAATAATAACGAAAGGACGAATTTCTCAGGATTTTGTTTTTGTTAGAAAATAAAGAAAACATTATTTTTTACATCACATTTAAATTATTTGGTTGATTTCTGTCAGTTTAATACTTTGATACGTGACGTAGACAACAAACTCATTGTTTTGTGTTAGATAAACGACCTGATTTCAATAAAAAAGCACGATTTAATAAATTTACAAAGGGATTGTGTTTATTTTGAATATTTTTAATATTCTAGTAACAAGCGTTTTGGGTAACGAACTTTTTTAATGGAATAAGTTCGTCAAATAAAGTAGCACTGCATGTCTATGTTACCACCAAACCAATTAAAACCAATTAAACAATAAGGAAGTAAACTGTCGACAAATGTGATTAATACTGGTAGTGTCAGTTTATGTTGAGTGGGGGGAGTACTCTATGCAACCTGTCGACAAGTAGAGTAGGGGAGTACTCTATGCAACCTGTCGACAAGTAGAGAAGGGGAGTACTCTATGCAACCTGTCGACAAGTAGAGTAGGGGAGTACTCTATGCAATCTGGCGACAAGTAGAGTAGGGGAGTACTCTATGCAACCTGTCGACAAGTAGAGTAGGGGAGTACTCTATGCAACCTGTCGACGAGTAGGGGAGTACTCTATGCAACCTGTCGACAAGTAGAGTAGGGGAGTACTCTATGCAACCTGTCGACAAGTAGAGTAGGGGAGTACTCTATGCAACCTGTCGACAAGTAGAGTAGGGGAGTACTCTATGCAACCTGTCGACAAGTAGAGTAGGGGAGTACTCTATGCAACCTGTCGACAAGTAGAGTAGGGGAGTACTCTATGCAACCTGTCGACAAGTAGAGTAGGGGAGTACTCTATGCAACCTGGCGACAAGTAGAGTAGGGGAGTACTCTATGCAACCTGTCGACAAGTAGAGTAGGGGAGTACTCTATGCAACCTGTCGACAAGTAGAGTAGGCGGATTCCTGAGTACAACATCAAATGTATCACAGTGTCGCTGTAAAATCGTTTAACGGTTAAGAAAAATAGCTGCTCGGCGAGAGACTCAATTGTTAATTTCGGTCCAAAGTATGTTAAGAATGATTAGACCGGTGTATTGATCTTAGCCACTTCTATATACGCCTTGGTCCTAGTAAAGATTTTAAGTAAGGAATGGGGTACTTAATTTCTATAATTATGGTATGCAGGAGTTATAAAACTTTCAAATTATTTGTTTGTTTAAACTAGTTATCAAAGGCCCGGTACCCGGACCGGCGAGTAGGCACACAGTTGGAGTTGAAAATGATGATTTATATTTCAGCGCGTTAACAATCAGTCTATATACTTGCAGTGGCCCCAAGGACATGAACAGATTATTGTAGCCAAAATACATTTGAGAATAGGGACACCTAATAATACATCAAATAAAGTTCATATGTTAAATAGTTCCTCCCAAAGAAAATAATCCTCACTATGGGTAAACATAAACAACAACTCTTAAAATCATATTCCTTCATAATATTTTAATGGACTCCTTTCCAAACAGTTATTCATTTAATGTTTTATGATGTTCAACATAACGTATTTTAAAAAAAAAGAGAGACGTGAGTGAGTGCTTGTGTTAAGCAAAACGCTACATGTTTAACAGGTGGTTTATTTACTGTTATACACATCGTAGCATAGTACAATTAACTAAGAAAAATTGCCGACCCGGCAGTGCAGAATACAGGGAGTTAGGGGCCCGGTGTCTTGGCCACTTTGGGGGCTGCCCCTGAATTATGACATGGGATAATTTTTTGACGCTTCTCAAGCTTGGTCCCGAGAAGAAAGAATCGTTGTGTAGCTTTTAGCTGACCTTCAATTAAAAACATATTATTCCATCAATGCAGTTGAGGCCGCAGACGCAGAAAACATTAGGCCTCTTAAAAAAGAAAGACATATCAAAGCTTTCAACATTATAGTTCTGTGAAGCCAATGCCGAACCAAGGGATTTTAGGCATCTTCGGAAGCCGCTACATTTTGACATGAGATAATGTACTTAATATTTAGTTTAAAAAATATTTTGGGGTCCCTCCTCAAACTGGGCCCCCTCCATACACCCTCTGTGTGAAGCCCCCATCATAAATGGGTTAGTTTGCATTGTAAACGTTGTGTACGGCGCTACTCAATCTCAACCCTTATTCAATTCATTCATGTGACGTAATAGTCAAAAAATGAAAAAAAAGTGACGTATTTTTAGGTTAGTAATAAAGGGAAATAATTAAACATTAGAAATAGACATATTTTAGAAATAAAAACAATTTAAACAATATAAATATTACATTATATTGAGGTATTCATAATTATGGTTTAAAATTTAAATTGTGGAACATAACACAGAATATTAATTGAACGATTTCTGTAAATATTTCTTTTATGATAGCTTCTCATTTAATAACAAATTGAACACCATAAATTTATTACGAAACTGTGAGATATACATAGACCTATGAAACGACGATTCGCTTTAAGATGTGTTTCGGAGAGTATCGCAGAATATTTTGGCATGTTTTTGTGTTACATCTCCTAAGACTGCTTTATTGATCTTTGTTAAAGATCGAGGCGGTCGAAAACAGTATTACATTGTGATTGCCAATTGGCATTCACGATCTTACCTGCCGTATGTTAGTGTGCGGTGTTTTGTCACCTCGGCACTAAACATATGGCTGGTCCAATGTCATTTCTGGCAGCCATGGTGAGACAATTCTTACTCGGCTGGCCAGTTGGTAGCCGGATCATGCATGTTAAGAAGAAAACAGTAAATGTTTCTGCCATCTTTGAATTGTTTATGCCGCCATGTTGGATGACAGACGGAAGTCGCGATGACAGACGGAAACCGGAACATATGATGTAAAATTTGTATTATAGATAAGGGCATCTCCAGCCCAAGATAATAATGTAAAAATGTCTGGCGTTGAGAGTTCACACCGGGAAGTTCTACGATTGCGACATCAACACAAAATATGATCCCGATCATTTTAAGGAATGCGTTTATAAATAAACGAATACACTCTTCCAAATCACGGATGCACATACATACATGGGTGCCTTTCAAATGACCATCTACAACAATAATTTTAATAACTTTTAATAAAAAAAGAACGCTTTGTTTATTAAAGAATAGTACATGACTCAAATGTTACTTGACTAATACATTTCATCTTATACACTGTCTCTAGCTATTCGTCACCGAAACCCCACCCCTTTTCTAGCTACTGGCCAGAACTGGCATTCTGTATCGTAGTCCACAGCTAGTCAAGACGACATAACTGTTTAGCAAGCATATCTCGTGTCAAATAGTTACTGGTTCTCTCTCTCTCTCTCTCTCTCTCTCTCTCTCTATATATATATATATATATATATATATATATATATATATATATAACTAATACACAGCATATATCACTACAAATGTATCACGCCTATAATTGTAAACACACTCAGGCAAAATCTAGTCAACGTTCGTCAATAGTTTTATATTCACTAATTGTTGCATTCTCGTACAGTGCCGCCATCTGTCGGGGCTTTGAGTCACTTTGACTTGATGTGTTCAAAACACCTTGGAAAATTAAAGCAAATGTATTAGTGATTTGGAGACATTCATTAATAGAAATGTAATTTATTTTACCCTGGAGATAGAAACAGCACGTGATATCGAAATAAACTTACGTTAACATACATGACTCTAATGTGGCAGGTTTAACTGGTATTTAATATGTCATCTCCCTATAATTGGCAACACCACTATTAATAATTAAAGCAGCTGACCAGGCCTAAGCCATTGCGATCTGACGGAGTTAATCTACATCGAGTTAAGCTATTTCGATTAGCCGGAAATTGTTCAAGTACTGGTAAACTCATTCCGATTTGGTCCTACTGTTTTGCCACTAAGTAGCTTTACACGCAACTTAAAGGGTAAGTCTAAAAATAATAAAATGTGTATATACATATACATTGCCTTGAACTAGTAAATCACTTATATTGACCATCATCTCTTGAAATAATGCCATGACTCTATATACTACCAAATAAGTTGGTAGATCTACAATCATGGTTGTCCTATCCCTTGTAAGTGCTTGCAGGGTCAGGCATCCAAAAATAGATTTGACGCAATCACACCAGTGATGCAATCACCCCAGTAAAATGGGAAATCCAAAAATAGATTTGATGCAATCAACCCAGTGATGCAATTATACATGATGCAATATGAGGGGGTGATATTTCCTATAAATAGGGAAGTCACCACGGTTGAAGAGGCGGAGACACACACACAAGAGAGAGAGAATAGAGACCCATGAAGGGGATACTAGATATAACACGTGGACTTAGTGGACAGTGCAGTCGAGAGTTATAATAGTTATAGACTCGTGTACTGGTTTATAGTGATAGCAGTTACTTGTGATTTATTGCCACATCTCTCATCGAATATTGATCTTAGTATTTATCGTGTGTGTTGAATTATAGAGTTATACATGTGATATATTGATTCATCTTCTCAAGTGTTTATATTGTATTATCATATTCTCATCTGTAAATATCACGCATTAAAAAGTTCAGTTAATTCTTTTACAATACAAGGAGTTGTGTCGTCTGATTTAATTAGAGCACAAGTGGGATACGACAATGGTATAATAGATGGAACTGCATCTTCAAAAATAAAAGACAACTATTGTATATTTCAATGTTGATAATTAACATTGAAAACTATACTGTGTATGCATCGTTGTAATTAATTTATTCGGAAATTATGGATTGTCATATAAAAAGGAACACGTAGAACGCTGAAAAAAATACAGTCAAAATAAATACCTTATCTCATTGTTTTTAAAACAGAAAATCATACATTAGCCATTTGAATAACAAATAGAAATATCAACTTACTAGGCGTCTGTGTTGGTTGATACGAGTGCTGGTATTCATTGTCCTGCTTGAAACCTTCATACGACTGGAACTTAGTCTCTCTGTGATTCTCATTGGTTTGTCTGCTTCTAGTCTGTGGGCGTTTCATTCTTGTTCTACAAACTACACCGATCACAACAGCAATGACAGTGACAACAAAGACACCAACAGCGATGCCTACTCCTATGCCAGCTTCAAACGTCATTTCTTTGGAATCCATTCCTAGAGCAGTTGTATATAATAGGTTTCAACAATTTCATTCATAGCACGCTATCATAAAGGCTTTAATTGATATAGATTTTAAACTTTGAATAAGCTAAATAAATGTATGGTACTGTAAATTTTATTTAAATACATTCCAGTTCAAGACGAGGAGTTAAAGTCGTGTATAATAAATATGAATCTAATGTCTTCCAAAAACAAAAATACATTTTTAAAAGTAAATGAAATCTATACATGCTTGAGGTCTTTATTCTATTTTTAAAATTTTGGAAATTTCCGAACAGAAATAAAAGACGGAACGTTCAAAACCGCAACAAAAAAACAACAACAAACAAGCAACTTATTATTACTTTGTTCAAAGAAATGACCGACATATCCAGACTGGCAGCTGACACAGTATCCATGATCGCTACAGGTTAGATCTTTGCAACCAGGCGGACATTGAAATGAGCAGTTTTGACCATAAAAACCTGAAGTGCAATCTGTTTTAATCATTAGTAGGGCTATAGTTACACTACAATATATACAGATACACAGTCATTAAAAAATCAAAAAGATTACATTTTAGTATCCAAAGTTAAACACAAGTAAAATTAAAATTGAATTAAAAAAAAATAAAACCTTGCACAATGAATGCTACTAATTTGCAATAAAATTTTATTAGTTATAGACGTTTTATAAAACGAGTGCAAGATTGTTAATTCATGCAGCAACTTTTTAATATTTTATGAACAATTACCAGACGGGCAAGACGGAGGAGACAAGCTTTCACAAGTTGCTTCACAAAGTCCAGTAACTCTATCACAAATTTGTTGAAGACACTTCGTACTGCAACTGTTGATACAGTTATGTCCCCATTTGGAAACTTTACATTCTAAAAGATGGCATAGATTTAAAAAAATCAGCATATATGAGAGTCAAAATAAACACAGGTAACGAATGGAAATTTATATTCAAATTTATTTGACATGATATGATTATTGTTAAGAGTAAAACCTTATTCTTATGCATATAATTTACATTATATATTACATTATGAGTGAGACATCACTTGTTGGAAAATACTATGCTAAAGTGCCATACAGTATACTTGATGGCAGTAGTTGCGTGCCATAGGTGACTACATAGGCCAGTAAAACTGTTCATTTAGCGCAATAGAACCCTGTAATGGCCGTCCGATAGGTCCTAGCTTTGGTACATTACACTTATTTCACAAGTTGAAAAGCCAGCTGAAGCTTGCTGCTACCTCTGATTGGTAGCTTAACTAAATAAGGGTTATAACCGTGTTCAACTATGACGAACTTCTAAAGTTTGGGTTATGTCACTTTCATTAATCCTGCGGAGACACACGCACAGTCACGTATAGGTTAGACGATTGTGTGTTTAAGGATGTATAATATACATTGTATATTTTGTAATTATATAAATTGTCTTAGTCCTAAAAGATCTTCATGGCAGATGAAGGGTAGAATTAATCTCTTTTTGTAACCTCGACATATGACGTTATAGTTAGGTTAGCACAACTGACTGTCAAATTTACTGTCAAGCTGCGTGCACTTGTAGGACACAAACCAAACTTCACCAAGGCCTGGAATTATTCCCTTAGTTCTCATTTATGTTCAAACCCATGACTCTCACGCCGATAGTCAATAACCTTCTCTAATAGTCAACCTGTCCCATTAAAACAATAGTACAAAATGAATACAAAAAATAGTTTCCTTCACGTTACCAACAATACAGTCTGGTGGATCCATGAACCCATTACATCCTTGACTACAGACTCCGGTAAACCTGTCACAGGTATTGTTATAGCAGTTGCTCCTGCAGGTGAACTGACAGTTGGGACCCCAAGTGCCCACACATTCTAAAAAACGTTTGAATTATTCATAAGAAATTTTGAAGTTTATTTTATAAGTATAGTATGTATGTGTAATTTAGTTTGGTGACAATATGATAATGTATGTTTACAAGCTTATTTTTTTTTTGTAATTTTTGTCTGAAACACACACACACACACACACACATATATATATATATATATATATATTAACTAAAGCATGCTATCAATATACTAAAATCAAATAATTATTTTAGGATAAATGTTTTCTGACCTTCGTTACAATCTGGTGGATTACTATATCCAATACATCCTTTATCACAGACTCCTGTTATTCTGTTGCATGATTTATTGTAACAATTGATGCCACAGCTATTTACACAATTGTTGCCCCACTTGCCACTTGGACATTCTGAAGTTATCGGTTATAACATACAGTATTAAACAAATACCATTTAGATTCAAATTTAGAGCCTGTAGCTATGATGTGCCTATAAGGATGAGATGCAATCTCTTAGATCATACAAATTACTAGTGTGGGTTAAATGGTACACTTATTACATCCCCACCTTAACCGATAGTGCGATAACCGCGGAGGCGCTACGGGAGATATAATTTGGAGACTTTAACCATGACCTGAAATATATACTGGTCATCATCGGAGCTCGAACAGGTGACCCTCATGTTGACAGTGGACTACACGACCATTTGTACCCAGAACATTGAGTATATGTGAACATCAATAAAAATGGAATCTTCCCCAGATAAGAAATATATTAACCTAGAAGTAAGACAAACTATGATATTGAAGTTGATAAGTTGAGATAATGTGTTGAATGAAGGTTTAGTAAGACTAATACTGAAAAAAAAAATTAAAGCTTACAATTTATAAACGCAGTGGCTACGGTAACATCAAGACGGAGTTTTTTTTTTTTTTCCGGGCTACATCAATAGATATTGCTCCACACCCTAACCCTATCCCTAACTCTATCCCTAACCCTAATCCTAACACTTTTCCTAATCCTAATATGATTGCCGGTACCCGAAAAAAAGATGAGTACTCCCGCTAACCCTAATATAATGGCGCTTGATGTTACCGTAGCCACTTCAATTTATAAATTAGAAGACAATTTAGACATTTTAAAACCAATAGTTTTTTTTACGTTTTTTTTTTTGGGTGGAGGAGATTATGAGTTTTGGCTGGTTGAGAAGACAACATCTGCCAAACATGGCATAAATAATACACCCCCCCTTCTTTCCCCACACAAAATAACGCCCCTGCCTGCCCCCCCACCTCCCCCCCCTCCAAAAAATAAATACATAAAATTGTTCAATTTCAAGAAAAATAAATGAACAACACGTGATTAATTAAACATATATTAACTTACGTGTTATACACGTTGGGAAATCCATGAACCCCACACAAGCTTTGTCACAAAGACCGGTCACTTTGTCGCATGAGTTCTCAAAACAACTGCTGCTACAGTGACTTAAACAATTTTTACCAAAATATCCTTCGGCACATGCTAGAAAACAAATAGCATACAAAGATGCGCATATATAGAAGTTGAAAAAGTTACCAGGGACAAGAGAAAATCTTCATTCTAGTGTATTATAAAAATAATTTATTTGTTTTATACAGTGTGTAATTAAGACCAGAAGCGTAATTAAAATATTCGTATTTAGTATTGTACCATTGAAGATACGCTTGTTTTAAAACTACAACCTACCTATAGTACAAACAGGTGCATCGCTGTATCCCAAACATCCTTTGTCACACACACCTGCCAGTCTGTCACACGAATTGTTATAACAATGGCTGCTGCATTTGTTTTGGCAGTTGAATTCATAGTAACCTTCAAGGCACACTGAAATCAATCAGTTATTTTTATATCATTAGAAGAATATTTCAAAACCTTTGCAACAAAAATCATTTAAAAAATATATATAGATTTACTTTACACCTTTTTTCTTACTTACTAACAAAAAAAAAAAAACAACAGCGAAAGCCAACAAGTAAATACAGAAACATTAATGACTAAAAGATATTGGGCGTCCAATAATTAAGATGCAGATATCACCATGAAAACTAAAAAAAAAACTTATAAACTATATTGCACTGGTGGTTACTGTTAGGGGAATTTTTTTTTTTTTTTAATCTTACATTTATAATTCTCTCATGTTGAATTCTTTCTCCACTACTCTTTTTTTACTGCCGACAATTTCACTTTACACCTGCTCATTGTAATGTTTTTTTTTTCCTAATTAATTTTTCCAATGTATTATGACGATCAATGCTAATACTTTTTGTTTTATAAAGTCTGAATGGGTAATGATTAGGTGCTGGTTATTTTATTTTATCTAAATTAGCAATGATAAGTACCACTCAAGAAGTATAAAGGTAATATATATCTCTATAAATTATGTGTATAATATCAATTCAGTATAATTATTGGTATAATAATTGGTAGGATTAAATGCCAAATAACAATTGGCGAAAATGTAGGCAATTTTTATGTTACGTTACTGGCTGCTGATTTCGATGACATGGTGCTCTGATATTGCGAGTATTGGTTTTAAGATTTTGCGCTATTAAAATAGTATTGTCAAACACAAAGATCTTATCGATTCTATTAATTCCTTACATAAGTTCTGCGTTATTGTTTAGTGCATTCTTTAAATGTTACAAAGAGTTCAAGAAAAAAAAAAAGTCTTCGAAAGTTGATGTATCAATGTACATAAAATCTCATATTAATTAGATTAAACAAATTACCAGTTTTGCATAAAGGTGGATCACTAAATCCGAGACATGATGGACACTGTCCAGTATCTTGATGGCACCAGTTGCTACAACCCTTGGGACACGTTCCATTACATTGTAAACCCCACGTTCCTGCTGCACACTCTGAAATAAAATATTTTTTTTTTTTTTTTTTTAAATTTTACTTACATTATTCTCACAACAAATATTCTAAATTAACGTTTAGTATAAAACACATTTTTTTTTTTAATTTTCATTGGTAAAGCTAAAGACAAATAACCAGAAAATTCCCAGCTCTTACTCATCCATGCATATCCGTATTTACCGACAAACAACGAAATTTAATTTCATTTTAATTTCATTTTTTTTTAAATGCATACATTTATTTGTACTATTTAGAATTTAGTTCTAAAGCGAATACATTAACAAAACGTGTTGTTGTTTTTCACTTAATAAATTATCAAGATTCAAATATAATGAGGACGGGTGGTCGTGATGTGTACATCGCCCAACTGACGACTGGAGTGCCCTGGGTTCAAACCTCAATGAGAACATTGGGCTTTTTTTTTTAGATCCTGGTGCAAGTCCCCGACTCCACCTACCTTTGAATGGGGATCTGACTTTATGTTTGTAGAGTAAAGGCGGCCAGACTGTGTGCTAACCATACTATGCCGAGAAGGCAAGACTGTGTGCTAACCATACTATGCCGAGACGGCGGGACTGTGTGCTAACCATACCATGCCGAGACGGCGGGACTGTGTGCTAGCCATACCATGCCGAGACGGCCGGACTGTGTGTTAACCATACTATTCCGAGACGGCCGGACTGTGTGCTAAATATACTATGCCGAGACGGCGGGACTATGTGCTAAACATACTATGCCGAGGCGGCCGGAATGCGATCTACCCATACTATGCCGAGACGGCGGGACTGTGTGCTAACCATACTATGCCATAACGGCGGGACTGTGTGCTAAACATACTATGCCGAGGAGGCCAGAATGCGAGCTAACCATACTATGCCGAGGCGGCCGGAATGCGAGCTAACCATACTATGCCGAAAGGTCCGGACTGTGTGCTAAACATACTATGCCGTGGCGGCCGGAATGCGAGCTAACCATACTATGCCGTGACGGCGGGACTGTGTGCTAACCATACTATGCCGAGACGGCGGGACTGTGTGCTAACCATACTATGCCGAGAAGGCAAGACTGTGTGCTAACCATACTATGCCGAGGCGGCCGGATTGCGTGCTAACCATACTATGCCGAGAAGGCAAGACTGCGTGCTAACCATACTATGCCGAGACGGCGGGACTGTGAGCTAACCATACTATGCCGAGACGGCGGGACTGTGTGCTAACCATACTATGCCGAGAAGGCAAGACTGTGTGCTAACCATACTATGCCGAGGCGGCCGGAGTGCGTGCTAACCATACTATGCCGAGGCGTCTGGAATGCGTGCTAACCATACTATGCCGAGACGGCGGGACTGTGTGCTAACCATACTATGCCGAGACGGCGGGACTGTGTGCTAACCATACTATGCCGAGAAGGCAAGACTGTGTGCTAACCATACTATGCCGAGGCGGCCGGATTGCGTGCTAACCATACTATACCGAGGCGGCCGGACTGTGTGCTAACCATACTATGCCGAGACGGCGGGACTGTGTGCTAACCATACTATGCCGAGAAGGCAAGACTGTGTGCTAACCATACTATGCCGAGGCGGCCGGATTGCGTGCTAACCATACTATACCGAGGCGGCCGGACTGTGTGTTAACCATACTATACCGAGGCGGCCGGACTGTGTGCTAACCATACCATGCCGAGACGGCGGGACTGTGTGCTAACCATACCATGCCGAGACGGCGGGACTGTGTGCTAACCATACTATACCGAGACGGCGGGACTGTGTGCTAACCATACTATACCGAGACGGCGGGACTGTGTGCTAACCATACTATGCCGAGACGGCGGGACTGTGTGCTAACCATACCATGCCGAGACGGCGGGACTGTGTGCTAACCATACCATGCCGAGACGGCGGGACTGTGTGCTAACCATACCATGCCGAGACGGCGGGACTGTGTGCTAACCATACCATGCCGAGACGGCGGGACTGTGTGCTAACCATACCATGCCGAGACGGCGGGACTGTGTGCTAACCATACCATGCCGAGGCGGCAGGACTGTGTGCTAACCATACTATGCCGAGACGGCGGGACTGTGTGCTAACCATACTATGCCGAGACGGCGGGACTGTGTGCTAACCATACTATGCCGAAACGGCGGGACTGTGTGCTAACCATACTATGCCGAGACGGCGGGACTGTGTGCTAACCATACCATGCCGAGACGGCGGGACTGTGTGCTAACCATACCATGCCGAGACGGCGGGACTGTGTGCTAACCATACCATGCCGAGACGGCGGGACTGTGTGCTAACCATACCATGCCGAGACGGCGGGACTGTGTGCTAACCATACCATGCCGAGACGGCGGGACTGTGTGCTAACCATACCATGCCGAGGCGGCAGGACTGTGTGCTAACCATACTATGCCGAGACGGCGGGACTGTGTGCTAACCATACTATGCCGAGACGGCGGGACTGTGTGCTAACCATACTATGCCGAAACGGCGGGACTGTGTGCTAACCATACTATGCCGAGACGGCGGGACTGTGTGCTAACCATACTATGCCGAGACGGCGGGACTGTGTGCTAACCAGACTATGCCGAGTTTACTGAGTCAGGTCTACACTTCATCTGCCCCAATGATCCTTACGCGTTAAAGTGAACTTTGAACTACTTTTAAATAAAGCATGCCATAAATTATGCTCATTTAGCTTAACTTTACTTCCGATACGTTTGCAAGTGCATTAACTATTGTTTTAAAATTTTAAAACCTTCTTTACTTAAATTAATTATAATTAGTCAAATGTTTCGTTTGCTATTTTCGTTGTTGTTTCTTTTTTTTTTTTAATTAAAGACTTAAGAAACACATTGTTAAACACAAGGTCCATTAAACACGCACAATAAAATTATTTGCATCCCTTATTCCCACTGCAAACTTTGAAAATTAAAAGTTAGCAAAGAAAGATAACTGCCCTATCCCCTATTTTCACGCATTGTTGATTATTGGGTTGTTTCCTTTTTTTGGTATGATAAATGTTTGTGACCTGGTTAAAGTAAGGTCAAGCAAGTATTAATATGAATGATGAAATAGTGTCATTAACCCACGCAGTAATCTTCAACTTAGGTTTGGCGCCGATTGCCAATGCAATAACTATTGCATTGACTTGTAGTTTTGGCGGGGATTAATGACGTAACCGTCGGGGTCGGACTGCCTATAACAGGAAAAGGAGACCACAAAGGAGACCACAGAAGACCACGAGAGACAGATGACACACAAGAGACCAGAGAGGGACCGGTAGGGACACGTGCAGTAGGTGGACAGTGCAGTGAAGAGTAACAGATATTAGAGAGTTCATATAGTGGATTATAAGTTCATACACAGTAGATACATGTGGAGTAATGTATTCATGGATATTATAGTGAGATGTCATTTATTGGTGAACTCCTCAGTTGTGGATCATTTCATTATATTTATATGTGTATTCTCATCTGTAAATATCACGTATTAAACTTCAGTTGTTGATTCCCTTATTGTATAAGGAGTCGTATTATTAACAATATATATTTGGAACGCAAGAAGAATACGACAATAACATTAATATTAGATAAGATATATTCAATTACAAAAGTACCTCCATAAACCTCTACCTCACACAACGTTAAAACGATGAATGATTCTGTAGGCTGTTTCACTGGTGAGATACGTATTTTAAATACATCGTTTCTTTGAGATGTGGATACTGTATAAACCATCATCGTTCCCCTGGTGTCTCGATATGTCCACATGATGGTGTTGTTTACATCCAATGTTTCTAGTTTGAAATTGTTTAGTCGATAGGAGCAGCAATCACCTAAAATTATTTTGAAGAGGAAATGTAATCATTACGCAAATTTTATTTCAAGTCATTTCTTTACATAAACTTTAGTCTTTGTTGCTTGTGTATTTGAATCATTGGAAGACTCCATGCTTCATATGAATAAATATTTCTTGTTAATGTGTACAGTATTCTGATTGGTTTTCAAAGATTACAGATTTATTAGGACTAGGATACATGTGTGTATAGTCAGATTAGCTTAGTTTTAGTTTATATTCAAGATTAAATTTGGTAACACCAATTAAGTCTCACAGTAAACATCAACTCGAACTCTTTATTTTTGTTACTCATACCATATGCATTGTTATTGAGAATAATAGTGCTACTTTTATTATTGACATTGCTATATATTTTGTAATCAATGGCTAATATATTGAGCTGTCTAGCTTCAAAAACTGAGGACGGGTGGTTGTGCGGTAAAGTACTTGACTGTCGACCTGAATCTCTCTGGTTTGATCTCCGGTGATGACCAATCTATATTTCAAGCCATGGCCTAAATCCCCGATATATATATATATATCCCGTGTTGCCTCTTTGGCCATTGCACTATAGGGATGGTGAGGGAGAAACACTGGATCCATTAAATTTTGATATTAGTAGTTTATAGGAGAGGGAGAAAGAGAGAGGGAGAGAGGGTAAGAGGGAGATGGAGCGAGGGAGAGAGGGAGAGAGGGTAAAAGGGAGAGTGAGAGAGAGATGGAGAGAGGGTAAGAGGGAGGGTGGAGCGAGGGAGATAGATAGAGATAGAGGAAGAGAGAAAGAGGGAGAGGGAGAGAGGGAGAGAGAGGGAGAGGGAGAGAGAGGGAAAGAGAGAGAGAGAGAGAGAGATTTTACCTCTGTTATATAACACAAATCTATGTACAGATTTGACAGAGTCCAATGTTAGAGTCCAGCTTGGGTTAGTATCTGTTATATCTGTTTGAGTACAGGTGCCTTGAGAAAACGAACTGTTACTGTTGCCATCAACAGCAAGAGAAGATTCCGAAGGTGACTGAGTACTTGTCTGCACTGATGTTTGTCTTAAGGCCACATTTCGACCTGTGTGATTGTTGTGGTTAATAACACAATTAAAAAAAAAAAGAAATAAATAATAAATACAACAAAGCTCCAATACATAAAAAGGTTTTTAAAGCAAAAATTAAATGTTCTATCAAGTTAATGTGTGGTAAGAAGACGAATTTGAGTATGGAAATAAAAATAAAATAGGGTAAACACTACATGGCCGACCACAAAACATACACACACATTATGAAATAAAATACATATTTTTGCAAATAGTAAATAGTCATGCAGATTACCCTAGGTAACAACATTTTTGCTACTTGGGATCTATTAAGTGCACTAACACCATTTTGACCTGCTGATTCCAAATATGTCATTGAAAATTGTGTACCACGTCTGGTTATAAAGTTATGTTAACATGTTGATTTACCATTACAATTCTACATTTCAATACAATAACTACAATTGACATGACAATTGAACAGAAGAAGCAACCATACAATACCATATGTACAAACATCCTCAGGTAATCCTAATACAATACATATTGAAGTCAGAAATAATTAGATAATGTTGCTTTTTTTGTTATCAGTGCCACACTCTCGCTGTCATACCTCCCATATATCTGTTTTCCATTGTTGTTATTTCTTGGTGAAAACGTTTAAATTGTTGGTCGCTGGACTGCACCTAATTGGTTGGGAAAAAACTGAGATGGGAGTGCAGAAAGTGATTTTTTTTTGTATCTTTGATGGTGCAAGAGTGGTCTTGAATTTCTCTTGAAAAGAAGCAAAGCCACCCGAATTCTTGTCCAGAGCCTTCACAAAATGTTTTGAACAGTACAAGCTATATGTGAAGAGGAGGAAGCTGTATTTTGGTAGGATCAACATGAGACTCATGTTGTACATTGTATCTGCCAGGTACATGATCAGTTCTTGCTGGCCAGTCTTTAACTGTGTAATGATTTTCGTCATCACCGCTGTTCCACAGACATAGATAGCACATGTACCTTGAGTATCTTAGCTGTAATCCAAGAAATACAAGGCAAACTGGAGGCAATTTCTGTTACTTATTTATATAATTTATGTTACTTATTTATATGTTCATGTCAGAGCAATATATATTACTGCCAGTGCTACTGTGACAATGAAAGAAGTTATTAAGTTCTGGCATAAGACTCGCAAAGATTTTTAGAGCATTTTCGAAAAAAAATGCTCTATTGTCCCCCGTTTTGTCTGTCTTTCTGTCTGTCTGTCATCACCCTAGATCTCAACAACATAAGTCCTAGACCCATGATGTATATATCATTTTGTAGGTCTTGGCCTGCCCAAGAAATAGCTTTTTCCTTTTCGCGATCTGACCTCTCAGGGCCGTAAAGGGGCCTTATAAAGTACCGTTTTTTACTATATAAGCTATATTAATAATGGACCGCCCTATATCTCAGCAACCATAAGTCCTAGACCCATGATGTATATATCATTGTGTAGGTCTTGGCCTGCCAAGTGTACATCAAAAGTCCATTTTGCGATTTGACCTCTCAGAGCAAAAATATAAGAGTTTGTTATGTACCGTTTTGCTTATATTTTTAAATATAAATAATAAGCTAATCAAAGGGGCGTAATCATTATTTATTTTTGTAACAGTTATTCAACATGACTTACTTGTCCTTTTAATATCTTTTTTCAGATATATGCATTACACAATTGAATTTATAAACATTTCCAAAATTTACAAATATTTACTGAAAGATAACAAAAGTACTGATACATAACATGAAAATGCGCTAACAGGTCCTGTGTCCAGAATGGAACGAGCAATTGCTTGTTTATTCTAATAGCTCAAAATGGTTTGCCAAATGGTCTAAGTAGTTATGGCCTAAAATATCTTTTATGTAGTGTAACGTTTATCGGTGCCCAAAAGGCTTCAAATTTTAAAGGATACAAACTTTAAAGCATTATAACAATTTTGAATGAAATCAACATCTCCAATAGTGATATTCGTAATGTTAATGTGCAAATATGAACTGCTGAACTAAATTATGTTTATAAATTAAAAATTTAACAATTTTCAATAAGTCAGGATCGTCGATTTTTTCTTACGTCAGGAGACAAATAACGTGACAGGATGATGGTCTTCCACAAGTGCCTGTCACCATCTTTGCAAGACGGTTTTGTTTTAATGTCAAACCAAACATAGCCATAAAACTTTGGGGGGACAGGCTCAGATTTGATACCATCGGGGACATTTTAGAATTCGCTGTAAAATATTAATATCCTATCAATGTTAAGTTTTAAAAAGACTTTTTATAACTTATTTGATGTCTACTTTAAGATTTGAGATTTCAATTTGAAAAAATAGTTGATATTAAGATATACGTTTTTACTGTCACTCGGGGGACACGCCTTCAAACATAGGCGACACGCTTGATAACTAGCCTGTCGAGGGACACGTTGCTAAAGTCGTTTAGCTCAGTTATTTTAAAATATTTTGTAATTTTTGTCCCTAGAAGCATTCATTGACATTAAAGCAATTATTTACATATTGTTTTTAATTAAAAAAAACTTTATTTAACATTAGTTTTAATAATTGTTATTGTACACTTTGTTTTAAGTATAGGTCTACATTTTAATCTATTATTGAATTGTTTTACTTTCAGGAACGTTTAATAAGGATATTATTTATATAACATAAAAAAAACAAAAAAAGAGGTTTGAAATACTTTTTTAAGACTTTTTGTTAATCTGATATACGTGCGACTTTGGGGGATACATATATGTCCCCTAACTGACGTCTCACGTCTTATCGTCCATTGGGCGACATACACGATTTTTTAGCGAAAATATCGGTATTCTTAGACGTATGTTACGAGTGAGGAAAAATAACTTTTTTAAAAACCATATTAAGCAATTTATGTTACTACATATATTATGCAACATCTATATCTTATAATGTTATAGTACACGAATTATTAAGACCTTACACTAAAACATTTATTGTTATTGCAGTGACGATTGTTAATAAAAATTTCACTTCAGCACATTATACAGAACTCTTACATTAGCTATACGTGTATATTTGTCTGTATTGTACCAATAGAAACGTTCAGCCTTCAATGTATATACCCATTTGACCATCAGAAATTTGTTTACTACTGACCTAAAATGACCTATGAAAGTTGGAATCCGTATTTAGCATTGATTAATCATTCAATGAATTTATATAAGAAATGCTCTAATGTTATGTCAACTTATTGTAGAAAACTATCAAATGAAAATTTGCAAGTCTAATAAATTGAATGGAGCGAGAAACGCTGGTAAATTTGGATACATCCTCCAGAAGCTCCTCCCATGTTCCGACCATATTTGGTTCCTCCCCCAATTGTCGAGATAGCTTATCTCAATTTTTGTATAGTGGCTGGGAGGCCCAAAAGGTAAGTGTCCAGATTGTCCAATCTCTTGCTTTGTATCAAATCTACAGCAAGATGTGGAGAGTTTATGGGTCAGCACATTTTAAAAATTTTTACTGCACTTAAAAATACGAACTTTCAAAAACAAAATTATCAACAAAATCACAAAGGCGAGGGTTTTTGCAGTATAGTCATTTATTAGCAAAAAAAAAAAATAGAAATGAATTAATGTTTTTTAATAATAAAATGAGTGTAGCCTAAAAATGTATTTTATTATTGTTTCTTTTTATTCAATAGACTTCTTATTTTTTGACGCTCGTTGAATACTTTTGGTTAATGGTTTGAATTTTTACATTTCTGGTACCTCTGAAAGTATTTCATGTGTTCTTAGAAACTACTGAATTTCCTTCTTTCCTGAAAAATAAAACACATTTTTTAAAACGAACTGCAAACAATATTATAATAAATATTTTACTTTGTGATACAATTTAACAATTTAAAACATATGTTAAAAACTAGTGTTAACTAAAATGAAAAAAAAGTGTGTTTTTATAGAGAGTATAGAGTTCTTGTTAGGCTGGAGTTTAGTTGAATTAATAATGCATGCTTATAAGAAAGTCTAACATATTTTAAGTTAAACAGATCACTATTCCACGACTTCATAGTAGGATAGTCAAGTGTGTGTACAGTTTAATAATAAATCATTTTAAATGATTTTTTACCTGGCAGTGAGCAATTTGCACCCCGGTAGATTATTACTAATGTAGCTTTGAAAAAAATGACATCACTATTTGTGATTCATCTTCTTTGCAGTTTACATTCGATCTTGCTGCCGAATAAAATATGTAGAGCCGTTATAGATTTGAAGCTTTAAATGTATTTAAACATTATCACTGTTATGATTTTTTAAAAATATTAAATTACTCGTAGTTCAAATTCAGCAACAACAAGTATATAAAAGCACACCTTTTTTTTTTTCTTTTCCATTCCCTTTTTTTGTTGTGAACACTTTGAACAGAACTGCCACTGATTGCATCAAACCTGTCTGTTAATAAATTCATGTAAGAGTTATTAAAATGATATGCAATTTAGAATAAGTCTAAAAGATTTACAATAAACCGTTAGAAGATAGTTTTAACTCACTTGTATGAGATTTGTTTGTATCGACCATCAAATGGCCGTTTCAAGCTCACTATTTGTCATTTCAGTAGCCGCTAATGTATTTTTTGACAGTTCGTCATTTTGCTATTTCAGTAGTACTAGCTGTGAGTAACTGGATTTCGATCACTATTTGATAACATATAAGATAATTAATTTTTCATTATAAAAGTAAAATGTTATTAAATGCAAAAACTATACATTAAAATGTATACGTTAAAATGTCTAATTTACCATGTGGAACTAGCAAACTGCCTGTATCCAACTTATGTAAGAATCCACCTACGTGAATATATTTCTTTTTTTGTAACTAGTCTAGTATTTTTAGAGCATTTTCGAAAAAAAAAATGCTCTATTGTCCTCGTTTAATACTGTCCGTCCGTCTGTCCGTGTACACCCTAGATCTCAGCAACCATAAGTCCTAGACCCATGATGTATATATCATTTGTAGGTCTTGACCTGCCAAGAAATAGTATTTTTCCATTTCGCGATCTGGTATCTGAGGGCCGTAAGGGGCCTTATAAAGTACCGTTTTTGCAATATAAGCTATTAATAATGGAGCGCCCTATATCTCAGCAACCATAAGTCCTAGACCTGATGTATATATCATTTTGTAGGTCTTGGCCTGCCATGTGTACATCAAAAGTTCATTTTGCGATAGGACCTTTGAGGGCCGGGCTTCAAGGGCTCCTAAAGGGGCTTATATATTATATGTACACCTTGTACGTTCAATAGCCCGTTCATTTGGTGCGAAATACTGCAGCACGTAAGTTTCCTCAAGAATTATTAAGAAACTCATCAAATGAAATAGTAAGCTTGAGTTCTGAGTTTAATTGACAGTATCAAGCTTTATGCAGCAATTGACAGGTTTTCGGACGATTAAATGACTATAATTTCGAATGTTTTCAATTATGAGTCCCTGTTTCAGTAACCACAAACCACTTGTAGTTAGATTTAAGAGACAATAATTTTTTTTCAAATATAAAGAAACGTCTTTATAATTTATTTTTACAGATATATGCATTACACAATTGAATTTATAAACATTTCCAAAATTTACAAATATTTACTGAAAGATAGCAACACATTACTGATACATAACATGAAAATGCACATACTTACGTCCTGTGTCCAGAATGGAACAGGCTTAATTGCTTGTTTAAAAAAACATAAAAAATGTTATATATTTACCTTTTTCTGAGTCCTCTTTTCATGATTATTTCCCTTTATCCTTTTTTAAACCCAAATCATTATTTATAAGGACTTCATGTTGATCCTGATTCATTACTAGAGTAGTACAGCTGGAACTGTAATCAAAGTAATTAAAAAAAATTGTCTTCTCTATTTTATATAGATCTGATTATATATATATATATATATATATATATATATATATATATATATATATATATATATATTATATATATATATATATATTACATTTTGAAAAATAATTTAGATGGAAAAAAATATAGTGTGTTTAAGTTTAAACCTTTTTTCTCATTTTGATGTCATATCTTCCTCTGTGTGCATAATATCTTCTTCTGGCTGCGTCACAGCGTCTTCTGGCTGTGATATATTCCTCTGGCTGTTTATCTGTCATGGATTTATCTCCAAACAGAGTTACATCTACTTGTTGTGTGATTCTTATATCAGATCTTTTGGTTTTCTGAACATAAATACTTAACGTTTCTTGTCTTTGTTTAGATAAAAGGGTTGGTGAAAGCTTCTTTGAGTAATTATTTTCACGGAAACCTGGAAACATGCAAAATTATACTTATTATCAGATAATTAGTGTATTTCAAAATATAAAAGTAATAAAAATACACACAGGTTTAGGACTTATTATAATTTTTCATAAACAAAACAAGCAACAAGAGGTCTTTATGTTTCACTGTTTGGGTCTTTAACCATTCTTTTCCCATATGATTGATTAGTAGACATATTATAGCACCTATTTTGATGTAAAGATGGCTAGTATAACAGAAAGATTAAATGGATTTCTTAAATATATGTTTAGTATGGCACAGTAGCTTCACTAGGGGTTGCGGGACGCACCGGGTGACACCATTTTTTTGGGGGTGACACAAAATATACAGTTCTAAACTTCATAGAAGAAAAAAACTTGAAGTATGATCAAATTTATAACCATGCAGAGCAGTAGCACATGGTGCCACCATGCACAGCGTAACACAAGGGTGCCACCATGCAGAGCAGTAACACATGGTGCCACCATGCAGAGCAATAGCACAGGGTACAAACATGCATAGCTGTAGCACAGGGTGCCACCATGCACAGTTGTGAGACAAGGTGCCACCATGCACAGCTGTAGCACAAGGTGCCACCATGCACAGCTGTAAAAGGGCACCATCATGTAAAGAAGCACAGAGATTTACCATGCAGATTGTCTAGAGCTTAGGTATATAAATACATAAGAAAACTGCTTCGAACAATCCTAAGTATTTTTGCGAATGTTCTAAAAAAAGGACATGTAGTCACATGGTAGGTACTTCAATAAAGAAAACTCAAAAATATTAATATAAAAGTTTAATATATTTCATTAGATAGAGCTGGCTACTAGCTGTGATACATCACTTATTATTCTATGTCTTTTAGAACAGAAGTTATGATTTTTTCAGGTCTAAAAAAGGGGGTCACTTTTACATAAGGAATATAAAAAAACCTGTGACCGAAAACTCAATGTGCTTCAGATAAAATTGCATAGTTTTTTAATTACTGAATGTATATACCTCAAATTTGCAACATAGATACTTTGATGTGTTGTCTTTCTATTCGTCTAAGTATTAATAACTAGAGTTTTAAAAATAGGCTCAAGAAAATTTTTTTATTTAGAATTTAAAGTCTGAAATAAACATTTTGTGTTTATATAACACAAACTACACAAATACAGGCCTAAATTTTAAATTGTACTTACTTTCATATAAATGGTTTGTTGTGATGTACTGCTGCTAAAGCCTTTCTCATTTTAGAAAAATTTTTGTGATAATCGAACTAGTTTTATTTACATATAATTTTTTTAATTTTTAGATATGAAAGATAAAGAGGAACTTTCAAAATTTAGAATACTTTAGTAATCAGGTGATTGTGTTATATAGATAAGAAAAATTTTCTATCCCTAGAAAAAAAATAATACTTTTTACAAATTGTAAGCCGGGTGCATTTTTCTTTTAAAATGTTCTTATTTTTGAACTAAATAAGTTATAAACCTCAATTTTCTATAATTCAACAATTACAATGAAATAATTAAAATTTAAAGGCATGGTATGATCTTGAACATTTTATTTTATTAATTAATAAATACTTTATAAAAATGAGGCTGATTGCGATGGCCGACAGCTGGCATTTTTTGCCAATTTATATATTTGGTGCTTAAGAAAAGAATACATGATTAGAATTTTCTGCAATTTTTATAAAACATATTCATGTTTCACTTAAACATTCCATATGTCATCTAAGTAATTTCTGGACATCTGTATCTGCATTAATTTCAATAACTTGCTTCCAGTCACTTGAACTGTTAGCTTGCCATTCTTCCTCACTGTTCTGACATCTATTACTGAAGCTGAAACTTTGAAATGCATACATGATTACTCTATTGTGTTTTATAAATACACTGTGTAAAACTATTGCAGTTATTTTTCTTATCAATTAGATTAAAGATAGATGGACGTTTATTATATGACTTTAATAATGGCCCGTGACAGTAGTTAGTACAAAGTCAGCATGTTATGACTTTTTATTCAGTCATCTTTGTATTTATTTAGACAAAGGACTACTAGAATTTGTTTAAAACCATGACAAGGATGTTGGATCTTGAATAATTGTTAAAGATTAATGTTGATTTTAATAAAAAATGTGTGTGAAATAACAAATAAAAAAAGTTAAATTTGGCTCTTCCTGTCTCTCGGCGTCCGCCATTTTGTTTGTTTATACTCAGTTTATAGGCCGAAAATCGTAACTTTAAACTGAAATTGAAGCATAAGTGGATTAATAAAATTACTTGGTTAAAAAAGTTATTCTTATGTTATTTGAATTTAGAATCAGAAATAAATATGTTTGAGAGAGATCGTCGCTCTCAGTTTTATATCAATAATAATGATATTTCAGTGCGGCCGCTATATAATCTTAGTAAAATATGCATCGTAATTCAAACTACTATAACTTTAAAGGAAATGACTAAATGTATTAAAATTTCTCACTTAAACAAATTAAAGGATGGGGAATTCAAAAATATATGTTTTATTTTCGTCGTAAAAATAAATAAAAAGTTATAAAATATCAACTTACCGTTAATTGCCATGTTAAAAAAAAAAACTTCCGGTACTTCCAACATATATCGATAAAAAAAAGAAAATCACAAGCAATCATCCTATTGCTTAAAAATATGCTAATGCATGTTTTCCACATAGTTTTTTCTTTAAAATGCTACAAATACACAATCACTAACCAGACAGCACAGTGGAACCATGTTTTTGTTATACTGTTCCGGGGCTGTTGAAACATTATCGGAAATAGGTTTATCGAAATACCTACACATGGTTTCACAGTTTAATGAAAGTAATACATATTTTTCTAAACTACCGTTTTTAAAGCTTAAGTATTTTAAAATATATTCTCTAAGGTCTAGTGCAGGAAAATTCGCTCGACATATGTACCATTTAGGGGGGAATGACACCCTGAATGTTTTGACCGGGTGACACCAAATCATAGTGACGCCACTGGTATGGATCAGCATTTAAAATTTAAAATCTAAAAATCTAAACAGTAGATATTATACAGAAACATAAGATACAATACAACAATAGTTGGTACAATACTGTATAGCAACAGTAGATACAAATACAGGAACAATAGATAAAATATGGCAACATAAGTTGCTTTACAGGTTAAGTTGATACAATACTTCACCAATAGGTATACACGACAATACAGAAACAGTAGATACTCTAGAGCAAATGTACTTTATACAGCAACATAAGAAACAATACAGCAAAGTAGATACAATACAGCAGAGAATTAAATACAATACAGCAGCAGTATATACAATATGGCAAAGTAAATACAAAACAGCAACATTAGATACATAACGAAACCGAAGATCAACAGTAGATACTACAAAGCAACAGTAGATACAATAAAGCAACGATATATACAAAATAAGAAACAGTAGATACAAAATAAGCAACAGTAGATGAAAATACAGCAACAGTATATAGATGCAATATAGCAACAGTAGATGCACTATAGCAACAGTAAATACATCAAAGCGACAGTGTATACAAAAACAACACAAGTATTTACAATATGGCATTATTAGATACTTTAAGCAAAAGTAGATACAATACTGCACCAATAATACACGATACAATAATAGACAGCAGATGTTTTTAGAGCAAAGACAGTAGATACAAAAAGCGACGTTAATGACAAAGACGGTACATACAATAAAGCAAAGTAGATATAATATGGCAACAGTAGATACAAGATACAATACAGAAACAGTAAATACTATACAGCATAGGCGTCGCAAGGAATTTTTCAGGGGCAAAAATTTTCAGGGGGAGCAAATTACAACTGTATGACTTGTTTTTTTAATGTAAGGGGGGGGCACCCCCCTCTTATGAGCCCATTTTATCAAAATGTCAGGGGGCAAATGCCTCCTCCCCACCCCCAATGAATACGCCCATGCTATATATGTAATAGATATTACAGAATAGTAGATACATTGCGTAACAGTTGATACCATACAGCAAAATTAAATATTATAGACAAAATATAGAAACAATGCAGCAACAATGGATATAATACGACTACAGTAGATACAATACATCAACAGTAGACACCCATATTTGCAACAGTAGATATGAAAATACAGAAACAGTAGATAATATACAACATAATAGATACAACAAAGTAACAGTACAAACTCAATGGCAACAGTAGATAATATACATCAGCAGTGGATATAACAGAGCAACAGTAATCAAATAATGTTATCTAGTAGAAGAATAAGACATGTAATTTAAAGAAGTGGGTAAGAAGAAATACTTTGGAGATTAATATATGGAAGTTAACAATTGTAGAAGGACGGGGGAGGGGGTGAGAGAAAAATTGTCTATAGGAGATTAGACAAAATAAATAATTAAAGAAGCTTCTTTGACGTAAAAAAGTAATGTCAAACATTAGAAGCTTTAATACATTATAAAAAATGCACAGATATATGAATGCCTACTTACCTAAAGTGTAGATTTTCTTTACTGGAAACTTGAAACACTTTTTTAATCGATAAAGGCGGAAAATTGAATCACTTTTTTTTTTTAAATTTTTTTTTTTTAACGCCGCCATTGCCAGCATGGTAGGGTGTAGTGTGCCTACCACACCAACATTGTTAGCGGCGCTGATGCACGTCTGCCATGCCTACAGAGCGGCGGAGTGAGTGTGCCCGCTATCTCATCTGCGGGGATGGCAGAAAGATGGGTTTTAATCCTTACCCAAACCGGCCAGACCAGCAGGGTGTGTGTACTGCCGGTCGGCCAGAATGGCAGAAAGGGGTTTTCCTGCCACTCGGATGAAGGGGAGGGTGTGGCGCAGCACATGCCCTCAGCCGGAAATGGCAAGCTGCGCAGGTGTGCTTGAGTGGGACGGAGTGGAAGGGTGTTGTGTGCCGACCACATCCGTCACCACCGCCAGCTGTAGCTGTGAATACTGCGGTCTCGGATAGTCCTCATTGACCACAGTACCACACCCTCGCAAGCAATGTTTTTTTTTTTTCCTGACTAGAGAACCCCTATGATCCATCCCCCCGTGGATCATGGTATGTCTCAGACCAGGAAGGAGAGATCACAAAATATCATGCAAATTATTTTGTGATACTCTCCGAAACATTGAATCACTTAGTAAGGTAGTTTCAAAATGTTCGCTTTAAAATTATATTTTTATACTATTTTATAGTCAACGGAATTTCCTTAACCGGCCAACTGGCAACTGTTTCTTTTATGTCGTAATAAGATCAAACAGTATAACGCAAGAACGTTTCTTTCGCACAGTAGTGAAACCGTGAAATTCTCACTATGTATCCAATTCTTTACCCGCTTTGTTGTTCGCAAAAAGGAAAAACGGCGATAGGGCGGGGAGGAGTTAGTGAAAAAGGGGGAGTAACTAGAGGTCAGATTTGTTCTTCAGCATTCGATTGAACATCACCTTAACACTCTTGATGAGTTAACATAATCAAATTAATAGATTTACATTCATGCATAGAAATATATGGATACATTTTAACTGTTACTTTACTTTTATATTTCAAAGAGGTTTTAATAATCAGATTGTATCTAAATTAGTTTGAAAAGTTTGTATCGTAATGGATAAATAAATCATATTTATGTTACACTGTGCGATTTAATACAGTGGTCCCCAACCTGGGCTGTGGTCGGTACAAATCTATAAAAAAAAATTACTGGACCGAACAAGAAATGTTAAATTAATATCCATATTAATATTGTGGTGTATTTCCTTCGAAATTGTGCGACTATCTATGGAAGAGAGGCTAGCAATGATTTAATAGACACAAAATTATAGTGAATACTATTGTTTATATTAATTTTCAATAATATTATTCTTCAGATATATATTGCATATATAAAATTTGAGAAAGAACTTTTTAAAATAGAATGCGCGAAGAAAGGGGGGGGAACTTTGAAAAAAAAAATGGTCAGGTGGGGTGCGATGGGGCGGGAAGACAGAAATATACCATCGAATTGTCAAAGCCAGTTGTCAGTTGTGTGTGTGTGGGGGGGGGCGATGAGCTGGGAAGACAGGAATGTATTATCGAAATGTCAGAAGCTCCAGTAGTGGTCAGGGTAACCACTTTATTAAGAGGTGGGGGGGGGGGGCTTGGCGGACGTGGATGAACACTGAGCTAAACCTCAAAGAGCGTGCCGACCAGTGACGAACCCGACAGTACGTCACTCACAATGCATTACTACCATCTTTCTTCTCTATACTCTACGTAAGGTATACACAATAGATTTATTAAAAAATAAACATACTTTTGTAGATGCTGGATTGTTTTTTCATTAAAGTTGTTGTGATAAAGATTTCCTCAAACGATAATGCCAAATTGTCACAGCAAACAACATTTATAATTAGTAACCATTTCACCAATTAAAGGAAATAAATGTCCATCTTCTATAACACGTCGAAACGATTTACAATTGCATCAGTAGAAATATATTTCTCTTTATATATAGAACAATATTAATACTAAAAGTAAGTGCAAATAAATATTTTGTTTCTTTTTTCATGAAGGCGATAGCAATATTGCCACCTGAGCAACTTAAATAGCCTAGACACTGATCAGCTAATGACACATATTTATTCTATTATAATCGAGTGAGTTCTGTTTAATAGCTTATAACAAATTCACTTCTTACACAGTATGATTCTAGCGAGTTAAATTAATAATCGAATATCATGGTGTTTTTTCATACTACTTTTAATTACTAAGTTAAAAGTACACCAATAGATATTAAAAACATATCAGATGACCAATAAAACATATCGAAAACAAAATGTATTCATTCGAATAATGTACTGTCTGTTAAAGCTAATACCAAGTTAAATTTTAAATTATAAAACTTATAGATTGTATCACTATTGTGGATTTTGGAATATTCAAATGCTCATAGCATATTGACTTATAACACTTATTGATTCAGTCACTCAATTTGATCTACATATGTGATACAAATTTTGAAAAAGTTAACCGATCATGAAAATATGATCCACAATCAACTCATGTCACCTAAACTTCCTAAGCGATTTATGTTTCGGCTGTTCGCCTTGATCGTAAATCACTTGAATAGGATGGGAGAGGATTCTAGCAATTCTAGGATACAGTAAACCTAACATGTGGTCTAAGCCTAGCAGCCTCGTAGCGTAAAATTCTACAGCAGGGCCAGGCATTCTGGCAGGGGCCAGGCATTAGCAGGGGGCAGGTAATACATTTTACTATGTAGAACAAATAAGCGAAAAGGGGGCCAGACAAAATGCGGGGGCCGGACCCTTCCCCCGCACGCTACGGGCACAAGCCTAGTAATGTCGCACAGTTTGCCCCCGTCTATACTATAACCTGGTCAGCCACTTGGCCACGATTTATTTATATTTTCAAGGGCAACAAAAAAAAAAGCAACAGTTTATTGCTACAAACATTGCACAAATATTAATACTACTAAGTAGTTGTTGTGTGCCAGTGTGTCTGTGAGTACCCCGCAACCGATGGTTTACGTAAAATTAGAGGAATGTTTGTTTTATTGAAACATAAAAGTTGATTTTTGGTAGTGGGAGGGATGCGAATCCGACATACAGTTATAAAGTTTAGTACACAGAAATTAACAGTTGTTTTTAGACGCTTTTTTTAAACAGAAATGTAAAAGTTCTCGTGAAACTATTGGTCAGAAAGATTTAAGTAGTTGTAACATTTTTCTTTAAATCCCTGTTATTACTCGATCTTTTTTTATATTATTTATGAGTTGATACTAAAAAATCTTTGTTTAGATAATCCTTTTTTTATCTAACAAAAAGCCAGTCATTGGTCACTGATTTGATGTTAAAAAACGGTGCCCAGTGTAGGGGTGGGTAGGAGATAGATAATGAGCCAGATAGAAAAATAGAAGCTAGCGCAGAGTTCAGTGGGTGGGGGGGAAGGAATGTACACTGATGTGTCAAAAGCCAAGTCTTTGTAGGGTGTAATTAAACACGATGGTCAAGGTAGCAAGTGAGTGTGTGTAGCCGTGGGGGAGGGGTAGTAAATGGCGAACGTACCAAGCTACCCGTGTGGGTCATTAGCATTTATTGCCTCTGGCTATTTGGGGAAAGAAGGGTCGTGGGGGGGGTCGAAAAGCCGCAAACGAGGATTTAAGTCTTTACTATCTATTAAGTACGTCTCGCATTTAATTGCCACTAACCATTACGACATTGGAATTTTCTTTCAGATGAAAATACTTTGGTAAAGATGGTTATTTCTTAATAGTGAGTCTATCATAAAAAAGTCAGTTAACACAGGGGTGGGCAAACTACGGCCCGTGGGCCACATGCGGCCAAATCAGAGTATATTATACGGCCCGTATGCTTGTACATATTGCGATCCTATGTCGAAGTTAATTTTCTTTTTTTTTACAGTTTTCGCTTTATTTTTGAAGTTTTTATCCCGACTATTTGATTCGAATCTAGGGATATTAAATCGATTTTATGGATTCAGAATGTGAAAAGTGATTACTAGACATTAAATCATTAATTGTTAACACCCTTATTCGAAACTGCTTTTCCCGCTCAAATGTAATAGGCTTTTTGTTTACAATTTACATTTTGAAAGATTTTGTAAAAAATGTAATCTAAAAGCGAATAGACGTTGATTCCAACCGCAGGGGCTGCCAAAAAAAAAGAAAGATTGAGGGCGATTGTCATGTTTTTAATGGCGTTTGGACGCTAAATACTTCACCAGCGTTGGGAGCGAAAGTAGTCTGCTTGCTTACTTCACTGCCTTGAGATTCTTTAGTATGCTTTTATCATCTGTTGTAAGTCCACAATAAACGATTGTTTCACATATTTAACATATACTATTTTTTTGATTTTTGGACAATTACACTACGAAACATAACCCCAGCTGACGAAACCCACAACGGACGAACCCTCAAAATATGAAAATCGATTTTGAATCAATATTATTAATACTTCTATAAATGCAAAGTTGACCATGGGCTAAGGGAAATGTTTGTCGATAGAATCATGTCTGTTAACACAGTCTATCAATAGGCATGTTTCTATGCTGTTTTACGTAAATAAAAGGGATTGGCTTTTGTCACTGTGGTTGTTAAGCTGTTGTTTTACCGTTTGTTACAAAATGTATGTTTGACATGAGAATTAAAAGGTAGAATAAGAATACGGTCAGTCTTGACCTTGGGCTAAAACCTTTAATTTTTGTTTGTTTTACCTGGTAAGATAAGCTGCCTGCTGATGTAAAGCTAACAATTGATTATCTTTTGACTACTGCGGCTGGAAGGGCTAATGCAGCTTACTGGGACACTGAAAAAAAAAAATTCACTTCAAAATACGTAAGGTAAAACAAACAGCATACGAACCTCTGTGGTCGAAATCCAATCCTTTATTTAGGTAAAAAAAACACGAACATGTCTATTGATGTACTGTGTTGTTGACAAATATTGCCCGTAGCCCATGGTCAAGATTATTTATATAGAAGTATCAATAATATCGAATTAAATCAGATCTTAATATTTTGGGGTTTGTCCGCTGGTGTTTATGTCGGCTTGGGCTTTAGTCTTACACTCGTTTTTTTTTTGTTAGGATTTTGTCCGGATACCAGATGATTGCCATTTCGACGTGAAATTTCTGACAAAAATGGCAGACTGATACACCTGTTATGAAATTTCAAAAATATAATAGCTACTGGTAATCTAAATCATTGTTTTTTTATCTACCAATCATTGATGTCATTTCCCAAAAAATGAAATTTATTGACGTCAAAAAATTATCCTTATTCCCCCCCCCCCCTCCGATTCTCCATGTCAACAATTATCAAACTTTTTCATACCCCCTTACCCTCTTTAAGCTGTTGAAGAAATTAATGCTTTGAACCCTTATATCTTTTCTTTGATAAACACGTTGCGAATTAATGATGTATGCACTTGGTCAAAGTGAAGCTGGGACTATAATTGCACTATTGTAACTGTCAATCACATAGCTTATAAATAAAATATCTTGAGTCACGTCAGATAGAATACACTAATTAATTATGTTACTATTAGAACTAGTCCACACAAACATTGTACAACTTTGGTCAATTAGCTTTCTATTCTTTCATTTGCATGTGTGTATATGTACTTTTTTTATGGCTGTGTCGTTATGTGTGTTTAATAAAGATTTTTTTAATTATGAAAAGCATTCTTTATATTTATTATCAATAAAATTCAATGCGTAAGTAGTACTATTTATCTAGTTGAAATAAAATTAACCTTAACTATAAGGCTGTGGAGATAAAATTCAAGCCGGCTGACCTTCAGCTTGAAAGATTTGGTGTGAAATTTAGCACCGACTTTTAACATCTGGAAATGTCCTCCTTCTTCACCTCTCCCACTCTTTACACCTCTGCTTTTTATCTACCCAACACATCCTTCTTATTATATATATATATATATATATATATATATATATATATATATATATATATATATATATATATACTACCATATTCAGAAGAGAATTTAATTATTGTGATGCAGAAGGAAGTTAACGTTTGCACTATACTATGAACTTTTTTTATTTCATAACTGCAATTATGGAATGTCTTTGTTATATTTATATATTACCTAAAATGATTCTAGGAAGTTACAAAAGAATACATTAATGCAACATTGTAGTTTAGTTACTGTCTTAAGTGTTCGGCTTTTCTATCAAACATTGTACTGCTACATTTAACTGACAAAAAGCCAACAAAATACAAAATACTCGGTCAAAAATAATTCATCTTTAACTGGAATAAGCTTAAATGTTAGCTTTTAAAGATATGAAAATGGTTCCTATTATAAAATTCACTGAATTTTCCTATAAGAATTGAATAACACTCACCAATAATTTATCTCGACCAATCGTATTAACAGCAAATCATCGTTTAGATAGCCGTTAATAAGAAACTTACTTTTTCCACGCCCATGCCATATGTGACCAATGAACGACGTAGGCTACGCGTGGCAGGTGTAGGCAAAAAAGATCTATCAGTCACGCAAACATGAACCCAGTGAAATTAAGGTCAACTTTTGGTGGTTTTAAGTTGGAATGTATAGGAAAGTAAAGTTGAACTAATTCTATCACAAAAAAATGACCAATTACTCAATTAAGATTGTGATATAACAAAAAATAATATATCCAAACTACAAAGAATAAGAGATGCATGCGTATTTACTTAAGTTTGTTGTAGAAACTCATTTGAAAAATATATAATAAGATGCCACGGCACATGTATGGTGTTTTATTATTATTTTATTTAAATACTTACGTATAATTTTTAAAAAATCTGTTTGTTTTCTTTATAATGAAAATTATATTCATAGAAAATGTTTAAAATATAAATGTTTTACGTTTACTAACAGGTATTTGAAAATGCACATATACATTTTTTTACCTTTCGTTACTTGAGGGACACTAGCTATATATCCCGTAAACTGCGATACATGCCTAAAAATCAGTTAAATCATTTAAAAAAATTATCCCTTAAAGTTTTCCACCTAAAATTATATCAACAGATGTAGAAAAGCTACTTACATGATAAAGCCGAAATAATTTTTTGTTTTTTAATAAATAGAAAAAAAAAGGATAAAAATGAATTCGGCAGAAAAACGGGTTGTAATCCTAGCTGAAAACGTATATCTTGAATAAAACTATAAAAATGGGGTAAAAATGTAAAAATGAAGTGTAGTATTTTAATACATAATACAATTTAAATTGTATGAAGAATTTTAAAAAAATCTATGGCAGGAATTAAAAGAGATTAGGTTTTGAACAAATGTCCCTCAACTAACCATTTTTCGGACCTTTCAGATATATAGTATTTTTTAAAACACTCATAAAATCATTTTCTGATGATAAAATCGATTGATTTTTTTTAAAATAACAATTAGAAGGATATACTTTATAATTTGCATGACTTATTTTTTTATTCTAATGTTTAATTTGTTGAGAAATAAGCAATGTCATTCGGGGGACGCGTATGTGTCCACCTTTTTTAACTAGTCTGAAAAATGGTCAGTCGGGGAACTTTTTGTCCAGCAAAGTCGGGAATAGGAATATATATATATATATATATATATATATATATATATATATATATATATATACATAACAGTATTTTTAAATTAATATACTTAATAATTAAGTGGTAAGTAAATCGCCAGGTCATTTTCAAATTATTTCTATTTACAGGGAGAGATCACCGACTTAAAAAACCCAGTAATATATATGCTGAAGATTTTAAAGGGCGACAAACGAGTTATTTTTTTTAGTCGGTAAGAAATAAATAATATTAATCTCTCTGAACAACATTTCTCAAAATACATAAGCAAGATACCAAGCTCTTATATAACGTGACATGACTGGCCTATGTGCCTACCGGGTGCAAACAAATTGATGTCGCTCACCCCTCCCCCTGAAGAAAATAATCGTCCCTGAACTTCCCCAATGGCGTCACTAGGGTGCGGGCCGCACCGGATGACACTATTTTAGAGGTGACACCAAAATGAACAATTCTAAATTTGTTAGCCCAAAAAAAAATCTTATAACCGATCACTAGTTCTTAACATGAGCAGTGTGTGAAATCCCTGTAGGATGAGATGAAATCTCTTAAGATCCTATAAACCACTAATGGGAAGGTTTTATGTTGCTCTTCTTTCATCCCCACCAAAGCCGATAGTGCAAGAGCCACAGAGGCGTATCTAGGGTGGGGTGAGAGTCAAAATCGGAAGTCCCGCCGGGCCCCAGCTTGAGGAGACCCTCAAAATTATTTTTTAAATTAAATATTAAGTACATAATCTCATGTCATGGTATCGAACGTCAAAATGCATAGGCCTTTAAAGAGGACAAGCCCAGGGGCTCCCAAATCCCTATGTTGGACACTAACTTTACAATAGTCTATCTTCATGCAAAAGGCTTTGCAGGGGTACAGCCTAGTAATAAGTAATGACACTCCATGCAATATCCGAGAGTTTTATCACATCAAATAGGGTTTCGTAGTTTTTAGTAACACATGTTCAACATGAAAAAGTTCTAGTTAGTACTCTATAAGACTTAGTCTTTCCATACACATCCTTCTCCTACTTAAAATATTTAGTTTAGACTTCATTCAGTAGACAATTGTGTTGTTTAATATTGCGATGTAATGTATACAAATGGCATAAGAAAAGTATAACTGCTTACACAATTGCATACATTTATTATTGATAACCTTTATTTAGTTTGAAATATTTTCTTCAATGTAAGATTTGTAGCTGTCCATCAAAGGTTTCCCCTGGGTGATTAGCAATCAGTGCACCATAGTACGGCGCGTCCTGTGTATACACGTCATTTTGTTTTTAATGGATGACTCAGCGGCGCTTTGGAAGTAACGCGACTAGCAGGTTGTGGACTTCGTGTTCTAATCCATCTAGTCTAACACCGCCATAGACACTTCACAAGTGTCTATATTGGAAATTTAAAAAAATGTCCTACCAAAATTGATATATAAGGTCTGAAGATAAGCATTAGATCGTTATATTCAATTGAATAATAAGTCTTTATAAGTAAAACATATACAATAAACAGCTTTTAATTTTTAGTAAACTTTTCTAAAAAGACCATTTTCTGAACTAGGTAATCCAGAAACTATAATAAAATATTCAGCATACATCCAGAGACTGGAATAGTTAATACAACTGGTTTGGATGTATTCAACAGTCACCAGGCATTCTACATGGTCGTCCAGGTCATAGTATGTCAATTGTAAATATCTTTATGCCATATATTTGTTATTATAAATGACTGGAAGAACGAGCATAGTCTGAAAACTATTGGAAAAATGATTTTTGATTTGAAACTCATAGAAATTAGAATTTTGAGTTCTGTTTTCTTTCTTTTTTAGAAAATGTAATTTAGTAGTTTGTAGCAAAGATAAATGCATTAGTTCTATTTGAAACATAGTAGCGAAATACGGCATGTAGTGAAATGGACTTTGCTCATTGTTTTCTTGAAAATAACATAAAGTGTAAAATAAAAAGGATTATTCTATATTAGAGGAGATCGAAGTACGTTTTTAAATACATTTTACTAAATTATTTTTTTAAGTTGAATCTGAATATGTTTTTGTTTCTATATAATATCACGTTCATTTTTTTGTAACGAATAGCATGCATATAGACTTAATAAAGGAGTCTATTGACCAGGTCTATGCTACTGAATCAAAAGTATCACCGAGGCGTTTTTAGTATCGCGAAGCTTTCATTCCAGAGATATGATATTAAAAATAATTAACTTTCTATAGATATAATTTTTATTTATATTGTTACTTGGTTTCAGTATTTTATTTGGTTTTATTAAAAGTTTCACTACGTTGTTATTTGAACTGTGGAGATTAAATCCTATGTAAGAAAAAAAAAACCTCCCAATCTTGGAATGGAAACAGGTGTCTGTTCGACATAAAAATGTTGAGTTTCTTTACTGAATTCATATATTTATACAGTAACAAATAACATATCTTTTATACAGTGTGGGGAGTTTTCTGGGCTACCACCATTTTCGGGGTTATTTGGGGGGGGGGGGTCATTTGTTGTGAACCTGCAAATGATTTTTTAAGTTTCGGCTAGATGACATAATTTTTCGGCTAGCGGATTAGCCGAATTACCGTAAATTGAGTCAATAAATTCAATTGCGAAAGCTGATTTTCTTCAGATTACGAAATAATTGGCTAAAATTCGGCTGACAATAATAGTTGATAAAACTTCGGCAAAAAAGCAACCTTTTTGCTCTTGGGGAAAAATTTAGCATTATTTAGCAACCAAATGTGTGATTTTATATTGCTGTCCTGCTAATACAGTGCATTAATGCATTCCCTCTATTCAGTTCTGCCACTCAATACCTACTTAAGCACTTAAAATATCAATTTATAACTGTCATGAATAAAACAAACGCGCGATATAATTTATCAGATGTTAGACTTGATCGTTTGCTGTTCATTATCAAACTAGTAACCAAAAACATGCACTCCACAAGTACAGATGATGCTGATGATGATAGGTGAAGACGAGCCAGTTGAGTAAGTTGTGGATACGAGAATGATGCAGCACTGCTACGCCGAAAGCAAGGTTTCATCGAAACTGAACAACAGGCGCCGTAAAATAGTTTGCAATTTCCACTGCCATCACAAATAAATGTTCAAAAATCAAAACACAACAGTACTAGCTGCTAGTTTATAAAACATTTCATTATAGTACACAGTATATGTATTTAAAAATATTTCACTACAAACTGACTGGTCTATTGAGAGCAAAATAAAACGAAAACTGTTTCAATGCCATAATTAACGAAGAATACCTTATTAGTACAATAGTCTGGTGACTGTAGTTACTCATTCATCAGCTCCATTAGCAATCACTTACATCGGGTTTCTTCAGAAAAATGTTTCACTGACTAGCTGCGAATGCGATACATCAGCTTTAGACATAGCATGATGAATCCACGGGCCATTGCTGACTGTATTGCATTCTCCAGAATTATGGTTGCTTCTGACTGTGGAATCAATGATTTGAAATTTGGATCAAGCAGCTGATGCAGCTTAATGTGATCATTTATAGAAATCGATGGTCAAGCTGGTTGAGAACTGACAACTTGATAGTTCGTATTTTGTCATCATCAGCATTTGATGCAGTGCAGATCTTTCTTATGTGCCTTATCACTAGTGGAATAGTTGATAAAGTTGACATTGTAAAGTTGAAGAGATCAGTTAGGTCTTGAAATGGTTTCAGAAAGGTAACGAGTTCACTTAAAAATTCAATTTTATCTTCATGAAGATAAATATCAACTCGACAATACGCTTGAGAGTATTTTGAACCTCTCTTTTCAAGTCAAGTATAGACTGAATCAACAGCAGTGGTGAATTCCAACGCTTGGACATGATGTCTTCACTGACTTATGATTGTGTCTATGACTGTCAACGATGGCGTTAGTACTGCTCTCATAGGCATCCACTATTGATGCACTGAACTGATCGTCTACAAGAACCAATTCACACACTGTCGACATGCCTTCTTCTAGGGTCTTTATCACTTCTTTATCCTCTGTGAATGCTGCATCGTCTTCTCTGATTGCGGTCTTCTAATGAAGTGCAGTAACAATGTTGCGGCACTTTTGCAATATCTGCAGAACGTCTTCATTTTTATTGATGTTGTCGGTAGTAAGCAGAAGGTGCAATGCGTGTGCTGTACAGTGCTGATTAGAGTCAACCTTCAAAAGCTTTGAAGTCTTTATCATATTTGCAGGACCATCATGGCAGCTAAATATGAACAGCATTTTGTGATCAACAGAAAAGCTTTCAAGACAGAACATACATGATCAGCAAGGTTATGTGCAGAAAGAGTAAGTCATGCGTGACGGCATATTGTGACAACTTTATGGTCTAAATAGGAGGCCCTGGTGCTAAGATAGTTGATAGCCCGGTAGCGATCGGTCCATCCATCAAACATCAGACAAAGTGAATTTACTTCAGCCACTTTAGTTTTGACTGCTGACCTGACGGCTTGGTAAACATCGTCCAGGGCTTTTCCAGCAAGTGTTATTGGTGCTGATATGTTGAGAGATGGGCAATTAATTTTGAAGAAATCAACAAAACCATCTTTAGCCACATTTTCAAAGGCAAGCAAGTCTCTGCAGAACCAGATAATAATATCTCATGTTATCTCATGACTTGATTTCGCTTGACATTGACTGCTACCTTCTTCATACTTACGGAAATATCCCAAAATTTTATTTGACTTTCTTCACTTTGTACGGACACTTTGTGCTTGACACTTAAGTGAAAATTCATATTGCCACTTGATGTTGTTCTGGCAAAATTTGTTAATTTTGAAATGTGACCCTTCTCACCCATTAATTGCTGAGCAGTGAGACACAGTTGACAACAATAAAATCGATCTTCATCATCATTTCTTCCATCAGCAGAAAACAGGCCACCAAAGTATCTCCAGCATTGCGCATTGGAATTTCCATGTTGGCTAGGCGGTTTAGGTTTACTTGCAGATTTTTTTAATGTACTGCCTCTCTTCCCGGTTTAGAAGACATTTGCTGACATTTGAGTTCAACTAAAATCATCAAATATATTTTTAACATTAGAAATGTTATTTAACATAAAATTCATCAGTTATTGACTAAAAACTGGAATCTATTTAGTGTTAGTTGAAACAATTTATTTAGCTTTTTTAGGCTTACCTTTTTTAGAAGATCGTTGAGCCATAAATGAGCTATAAATCGTATATTACGACAAAGATTAGCTAAAACTTTATTTTATTTATTTGTATTTTAATTATTATTTAATAAATTAAGACTGTAAGAAAAAGAAGGATGATGACAAGAAGACTTATTTGTCGCCATTATATTGGGTTTGGAGAAGATAATTCTGAATAGTTTTTGTCAAGCTTCCGGCGATAGTTAATCTAACGGCGGACAAAATACGGCGGCTAATGCAGTGCTCCGCATACTTTTCAGCGGATTTACGGCGGATGAAAATTCGGCGGCGTAGCCGGCGTGCGGCGCCGGTTGGGGGTCTGGTTAATGGTATATCATAGTCGTGACCTTCCCTCTATATTTCTCACTTTTCATTAGTCAGAATTGTTAATTTATACTTTAATTTTACGCAATAACAACAAAATTTCTATGAAGAAATTATTATATAAATTACCTCTTTACAATGCACTATTCATGTCAATGAGAATATATAATATGAAAGATGATGGTGACCGATTGATAAATATAACATAATTCACAAACATTATACAACCGACAAGCATAAAGATGGAGTTATAACTGACTATTGACGAAATAAAAATTCGGATCAACGGTACAGATTTCATACAAATTTAGAATCCGGAAAATATAGATAATACAGCCTTTTAAGCCTACCTGCCCTTCGAAAAAATGTGCCAACATTTTCTAGTTAAAAAGTTCATATATTAACATTAAGTAATTTGAATTATGTGAAAATATTGAAGAAAAAAACAATTTAATCTACTTATACTATGTTAAAAATCAACATATTTTAAGTACATATCTGTCACAATAGGTATATGACTAAAGAGTTTTTTTCATTATTTTTTATTCCCCATATTGCCACAAGTGGATATTTATCATATCTGTGCAAAAAAATCAATAACAACCCTCAACTGTTAAAAAGGTTACCCTCCACACGCCCAGTAAATCGTATGTCATACCCACATTTAGTATTTTAACTTTAATTTTGTTCTTGGTTGGCAACTATTATATGCATAATTAGTTTTTGTGTCATTTCTGGATTGTCTCAGAGCAGTTCTGTCAAAAATGCTCCAGCTTCCGAGACGAGCAAGAGAATTTGGTCTTCAAATCTAATGCATTTCCGAAAAGGCATTAAATCACCAAAGACTGTTGACAGTCTTGTTCAAATGCGAAAAAATCCAATGGAACTACATATCGTGATCAGATGATATAAAACAATTGCTTCTGATGTAAAAAGCAGAAAAGACATGATCATACAATGTTGTTAAGAAGTTTGAAAGACATAGTCGAAGTCCTGGAAACTATGATTTCGCAGCGATGTTTAATGTAAGAGATGAGAAAGAAAGTGGTTGTGCCCAGAAGACAGAGAGTTCTATGTACTTCAGATTTCAACAAATGGAAATGTAGGCTACTGTACCTCAGAACATTCACAAAAGATTCACCCTAGGAAAAAATTACTTAAAGGAAAGTGCCAGTCACAGAAAGCTTTATTGAAGAAAGTCTTGAATCAAGTATCTTACCAAATTTGGATACAGAAGAATATGTGAATAAAGAAGATTTTGTGAGGAAGAACAGTGTTCCAGTATTAGTAAAGATAATGAGAAACCATTTAAGTCTAAAAGACAAAAAAACCTCTTTTTCAGTGCGTTTAGTGGCTGCAGCTAAATTGAGTACAAGGAAGGTTCAAAAAGTCGGGAACTGGAGTTTGCAATCTACTCCAACTCAAAGCAGCTTCTACACAGGTCTAATAAAAAGAAGGAGAAAAACTACAAAGTAATTTCAAGGAAAACTTTAAAAAAGTACACTGGTGCTTACACTTTGATGGATTGACCTTACAAAATAAAGCATAAGAGGTTGTCGTTATAAAGTGAAATCAAACGAGGTCAGACTCGCTGTTCTTCAGCAGACAAATGCAAAAGGGGAGACAGTGAAAAAAAAAACTTCTTCTTTCTTTCTTTTTTGACTCTACAGCCCATTTAGGGCCATGGCCTGCCAAACTGCTTTTTCTCGGAATTCTCCACTTTTCCCGAATTAAAACTATACTCAATGAATAAAAATGATTGTCTTTTGACTCAACTGCAGCAGCTTCTTGAAGAAGAATGGTGCAGTCACACTGTTACACAAACACTTTCAAGATGTTGGATTAGAAAAAAGCTGTATACATTGGATGGTAACCCCACATACTAGATACAGTATTGAAACACAGTTATGAATTATCATTTTGATACATCAACAACTTCACCAAACATCAGCTACTCATTTGTTTCATGTGAAAATTATGAACAACTTAAAACACATCATTTGATAATTCTGGGCACCACTAAAGAAATCAGAACAAGAGTGCTTGCGATATGACATGGCTTTAGCATAATGCTACAGGATTTTCAAAACTAGAGGAATCTTCCCAAAAGTCAATTTTCAATCACTTTCAAAAATCAGTTATGAGATGGAATTCAAGGGCAACTTATTGTTTGTCATCATTCGTTCTGAAGAGTATCTTCAAACAGCTAAAACCTTGATTTCATCAGTGGTACGTGGGCTGACATCTGGTTCTCTGCCCAGTGCTTCAATACTACTAGCTTTGATAATTTATCATACGCTTGTAAGCAGCATACAAAGACTTTGAAGGCAACAAAAGCATTGGGTCCCACAGATTAAACTTCTATACCAATGCAGCGTTCTAATATCTGTGCAGAGCGTGCAATTAAAGTGATGCATGATTTACTTTCAACTTTGCAATTCCATTGAAAAATTGAACATTAAATTTCTTTTAACTAATGCACAATAGAAATGTACATTGTAACAATTATCAATACTATTCTTATGTAATTTTTATTTGTAATGGTTAAACCTTTATCAAAATTTTTGAAAATGTGTATGTTCTAAAATGTTTGTGTCGATTGGAGGGTGAACTCTTTGTATGCAAAACAAAAATTACCCATATTTTCTTTATTTGTGATACAAATCTCCACCAAATATGATATGTGGATATAGGCTTATATTTTAGTCATACCCTAATGTACAACTATGGCCATCAAAAAGTCAATATTCATTACATATACAATCCATCTTATCAATAGGCTTTGCAGGGGTACAGCTAGTTATAATATAATTACAAATGTGTGTATGTAATATTACATCACAATACTCAATATAATCATCCAATATCACTTATTTTTACTTCACTTCATGTGTATAATGATCTATTACATTATATGAATATTCATTAATTAAACATTGATATATTTTTGAACTATTAAAACAATTCTCTTTAATACAATATCTCAAATTTTTTCAGTATTAATCATTACCATACAAGTACATTTCTTAGATCAAACAATTTTGAATCATCGATGTAATAAATCTAATTATCAGTAACAAATTATGAATGCATTTTATAGCAATGTCTTGATGTGTCAAACACACAAAAAAACAAATTCAAACTTGTGATTCAATATCTTTTTTTTTTTTTAATTCAACATAAATTTTATTATGTGACTCAATATTACCAAATATAAGTGTATACTGTTACAATGTCTTTATGTTAGACAAAAAAAATTCAATCAAGTAACTAATCATTTATTAATGATGAAATAAGTGTCCCTTCTTTTATAAACTCTTTATATGTTAACTATCCTTAAATAATCTAATAATTTGCTTTGTCAGGTCATTATTGATATAAAATCTTTCTTTTACATACAATACTTCTACCGATAACCTAAAAATTACATGTTAAATTACCTCTACTATGATGACCACTTATAGTTTAGCTCCACTCGTCGATTCTTTTATAACTCAATCACTTTGTCATTAGAAGTATTTTCCCCCTTTATCTTTAAGAAAAGTGAATTTTTCATTGACATCAGTGGCATCCATTTATTCTGATATTGGTATATATCTTAGGTCAGAAAACGCCATGTCGACTGAAGAACTTTCACAAGAATCGCTAAGTTAATTACAAAGTTTGGCAATTTATGTTTTAAATCAATTACTGGATTTATAATTTTCTTTTGAATATAATTGCTACGTTTCACATTAAAATATTCTAGATGTTGTGAGATTACCAAATATTTTTTTCTGTGTATTGTAAATCTTCACGTTTAATACCCATCCTCTGTTTTTTCCGCTTTTTCATTTAATTTTTGAAAAAAAAAATTAAGAAAAGTCACTATAGTAATTTTGTTAAATTAACTTATGTAGCTTTTACGTGGTGAATTTTTATTTTTTCTTGGATTACAGCTAAGATACTCAAGGTGCGTGTGCTATCTATGTCTGTGGAACAGCGGTGATGACGAAAATCATTACACAGTTAAAGACTGGCCAGCAAGAACTGATCATGTACCTGGCAGATACAATGTACAACATGAGTCTCATGTTGATCCTACCAAAATACAGCTTCCTCCTCTTCACATATAGCTTGTACTGTTCAAAACATTTTGTGAAGGCTCTGGACAAGAATTCGGGTGGCTTTGCTTCTTTTCAAGAGAAGTTCAAGACCACTCTTGCACCATCAAAGATACAAAAAAAAATCACTTTCTGCACTCCCATCTCAGTTTTTTCCCAACCAATTAGGTGCAGTCCAGCGACCAACAAGGTAAACGTTTTCACCAAGAAATAACAACAATGGAAAACAGATATATGGGAGGTATGACAGCGAGAGTGTGGCACTGATAACAAAAAAAGCAACATTATCTAATTATTTCTGACTTCAATATGTATTGTATTAGGATTACCTGAGGATGTTTGTACATATGGTATTGTATGATTGCTTCTTCTGTTCAATTGTCATGTCAATTGTAGTTATTGTATTGAAATGTAGAATTGTAATGGTAAATCAACATGTTAACATAACTTTATAACCAGACGTGATACAAAATTTTCAATGACATATTTGGAATCAGCAGGTCAAAATGGTGTTAATGCACTTAATAGATCCCAAGTAGCAAAAATGTTGTTACCTAGTGTAATCTGCATGACTATGTACTATTTGCAAAAATATGTATTTTATTTCAAAATGTGTGTGTATGTTTTGTGGTCGGCCATGTAGTGTTTACCCTATTTTATTTTTATTTCCATACTCAAATTCGTCTTCTTACCACACATTAACTTGATAGAACATTTAATTTTTGCTTTAAAAACCTTTTTATGTATTGGAGCTTTGTTGTATTTATTATTTATTTCTTTTTTTTTTTAATTGTGTTATTAACCACAACAATCACACAGGTCGAAATGTGGCCTTAAGACAAACAGCAGTGCAGACAAGTACTCAGTCACCTTCGGAATCTTCTCTTGCTGTTGATGGCAACAGTAACAGTTCGTTTTCTCAAGGCACCTGTACTCAAACAGATATAACAGATACTAACCCAAGCTGGACTCTAACATTGGACTCTGTCAAATCTGTACATAGATTTGTGTTATATAACAGAGGTAAAATCTCTCTCTCTCTCTCTCTTTCCCTCTCTCTCCCTCTCCCTCTCTCTCCCTCTCTCCCTCTCCCTCTTTCTCTCTTCCTCTATTTCTATCTATCTCCCTCGCTCCACCCTCCCTCTTACCCTCTCTCCATCTCTCTCTCACTCTCACAATGTCAATAATAAATGTAGCACTATTATTCTCAATAACAATGCATATGGTATGAGTAACAAAAATAAAGAGTTCGAGTTGATGTTTACTGTGAGACTTGATTGGTGTTACCAAACTTAATCTTGAATATAAACTAAAACTAAGCTAATCTGACTATACACACATGTATCCTAGTCCTAAGAAATCTTTAATCTTTGAAAACCAATCAGAATACTGTACACATTAACAAGAAATATTTATTCATATGAAGCATGGAGTCTTCCAATGATTCAAATACACAAGCAACAAACACTAAAGTTTATGTAAAGAAATGACTTGAAATAAAAGTTGCGTAATGATTACATTTCCTCTTCAAAATAATTTTAGGTGATTGCTGCTCCTATCGACTAAACAATTTCAAACTAGAAACATTGGATGTAAACAACACCATCATGTGGACATATCGAGACACCAGGGGAACGATGATGGTTTATACAGTGTCCACATCTCAAAGAAACGATGTATTTAAAATACGTATCTCACCAGTGAAACAGCCTACAGAATCATTCATCGTTTTAACGTTGTGTGAGGTAGAGGTGTTTGGAGGTACTTTTGTAATTGAATATATCTTATCTAATATTAATGTTATTGTTGTATTGTTAATAATACGACTCAACTCCTTATACAATAAGGGAATCAACAACAGAAATTTATTACGTGATATTTACAATATGAGAATACACATTTAAATATAATGAAATGATCAGCAACTAGGAGTTCACCAATAAATGACATCTCACTATAATATCCATGAATACATTACTCCACATGTGTCTACTCTGTATGAACTTATAATCCACTACATGAACTCTCTAGCAATCGTTACTCTTCACTGCACTGTCCACCTACTCCACATGTGTCTACTCTGTATGAACTTATAATCCATTACACGAACTCTCTAGCAATCGTTACTCTTCACTGCACTGTACACCTACTCCACATGTATCTACTCTGTATGAACTTATAATCCACTACATGAACTCTCTAGCAATCGTTACTCTTCACTGCACTGTCCACCTACTCCACGTGTATCTACTCTGTATGAACTTATAATCCACTACATGAACTCTCTAGCAATCGTTACTCTTCACTGCACTGTCCACCTACTCCACATGTATCTACTCTGTATGAACTTATAATCCATTACATGAGCTCTCTAGCAATCGTTACTCTTCACTGCACTATCCACCTACTCCACATGTATCTACCGGTCCCTCTCTGGTCTCTTGTGTGTCCTCTGTCTCTCGTGGTCTTATATAGTCTCCATTGTCGTCTCCTTTTCCTCTTATAGGCAGTCCGACCCCGACGGTTACGTCATTAATCCCCGCAAAAACTACAGGTCAATGCAATAGTTATTGCATTGGCGATGCACGCCAAACCCTAAGTTGAAGATTACTGCGTGGGTTAATGACACTATTTCATCATTCATATTAATACTTGCTTGACCTTACTTTAACCAGGTCACAAACATTTACCATACCAAAAAAAGGAAACAACCCAATAATCAACAATGCGTGAAAATAGAGGATAGGGCAGTTATTCTTCTTTACAACTTTTAATTTCAGTTTGCAGTGGGAATAAGGGATGCAAATAATTTTATTGTGCGTGTTTCATGGACCTTGTGTTTAACAATGTGTTTCTTAAGTCTTTAATTAAAAAAAAAAAAAAAGAAACAACAACGAAAAAAGCAAACGAAACATTTCACTAATTATAATTAATTTAAGTAAGAAAGGTTTTAAAATTTTAAAACAATAGTTAATGCACTTGCAAACGTATCGGAAGTAAAGTTAAGCTAAAATTACTACATGAGCATAATTTATGGCATGCTTTAATTAAAGGTAGTTTAAAGTTCACTTTAACGTTAAGGATCATTGGGGCAGATGAAGTGTAGACCTGACTAAGTAAACTCGGCATAGTAAGGTTAGCACACAGTCCCGCCGTCTCGGCATGGTATGGTTAGCACACAGTCCCGCCGTCTCGGCATAGTATGGTTAGCACGCAATCCGGCCGCCTCGGCATAGTATGGTTAGCACACAGTCCCGCCGTCTCGGCATAGTATGGTTAGCACGCAATCCGGCCGCCTCGGCATAGTATGGTTAGCACACAGTCCCGCCGTCTCGGCATAGTATTGTTAGCACACAGTCCCGCCGTCTCGGCATAGTATGGTTAGCACACAGTCCCGCCGTCTCGGCATAGTATGGTTAGCTCGCATTCCGGCCGCCGCGGCATAGTATGTTTAGCACGCAGTCCGGCCGCCTCGGCATAGTATGTTTAGCACACAGTCTTGCCTTCTCGGCATAGTATGGTTAGCACACAGTCCCGCCGTCTCGGCATAGTAAGGTTAGCTTGCATTCCGGCCGCCGCGGCATAGTATGTTCAGCACACAGTCCAGCCGTCTCGGCATAGTATGGTTAGCTCGCATTCCGGCCGCCTCGGCATAGTATGGTTAGCTCGCATTCCGACCTCCTCGGCATAGTATGTTTAGCACACAGTCCCGCCGTCTCGGCATAGTATGGGTAGCTCGCATTCCGGCCGCCTCGGCATAGTATGTTTAGCACATAGTCCCGCCGTCTCGGCATAGTATGTTTAGCACACAGTCCCGCCGTCTCGGCATAGTATGTTTAGCACATAGTCCCGCCGTCTCGGCATAGTATGTTTAGCACATAGTCCCGCCGTCTCGGCATAGTATGGTTAGCTCGCATTCCGGCCGCCTCGGCATAGTACGTTCAGCACACAGTCCGGCCGTCTCGGCATAGTATGGTTAGCTCGCATTCCGGCCTCCTCGGCATAGTATGTTTAGCACACAGTCCCGCCGTCTCGGCATAGTATGGGTAGCTCGCATTCCGGCCGCCTCGGCATAGTATGTGTAGCACATAGTCCCGCCGTCTCGGCATAGTATGTTTAGCACATAGTCCCGCCGTCTCGGCATAGTATGTTTAGCACATAGTCCCGCCGTCTCGGCATAGTATGGGTAGCTCGCATTCCGGCCTCCTCGGCATAGTATGTTTAGCACACAGTCCCGCCGTCTCGGCATAGTATGGGTAGCTCGCATTCCGGCCGCCTCGGCATAGTATGTTTAGCACATAGTCTCGCCGTCTCGGCATATTATGTTTAGCACACAGTCCCGCCGTCTCGGCATAGTATGGTTAGCACACAGTCCCGCCGTCTCGGCATAGTATGGGTAGCTCGCATTCCGGCCGCCTCGGCATAGTATGTGTAGCACATAGTCCCGCCGTCTCGGCATAGTATGTTTAGCACATAGTCCCGCCGTCTCGGCATAGTATGTTTAGCACATAGTCCCGCCGTCTCGGCATAGTATGGGTAGCTCGATTTCCGGCCTCCTCGGCATAGTATGTTTAGCACACAGTCCCGCCGTCTCGGCATAGTATGGGTAGCTCGCATTCCGGCCGCCTCGGCATAGTATGTTTAGCACATAGTCCCGCCGTCTCGGCATAGTATGTTTAGCACACAGTCCCACCGTCTCGGCATAGTATGTTTAGCACATAGTCCCGCCGTCTCGGCATAGTATGTTTAGCACACAGTCCCGCCGTCTCGGCATAGTATGTTTAGCACACAGTCCGACTGCCTCGGCATATTATGGTTAGCACACAGTCCCGCCGTCTCGGCATAGTATGTTTAGCACACAGTCCCGCCGTCTCGGCATAGTATGGTTAGCACACAGTCCCGCCGTCTCGGCATAGTATGGTTAGCACACAGTCTGGCCGTCTTTACTCTACAAACATAAATTCAGATCCCCATTCAAAGGTAGATGGAGTCGGGGACTTGCACCAGGATCTAAAAAAAAAGCCCAATGTTCTCATTGAGGTTTGAACCCAGGGCACTCCAGTCGTCAGTTGGGCGATGTACACATCACGACCACCCGTCCTCATTATATTTGAATCTTGATAATTTATTAAGTGAAAAACAACAACACATTTTGTTAATGTATTCGCTTTAGAACTAAATTCTAAATAGTACAAATAAATGTATACATTTAAAAAAAAAATGAAATTAAAATGAAATTAAATTTCGTTGGTTGTCGGTAAATACGGATATACATGTATGAGTAAGAGCTGGGAATATTCTGGTTATTTGTCTTTAGCTTTACCAATGAAAATTTAAAAAAAAAAATGTGTTTTATACTAAACGTTAATTTAGAATATTTGTTGTGAGAATAATGTAAGTAAGTAAAATAAAAAAAAAAAAAAATAATAAATTACTTTATTTCAGAGTGTGCAGCAGGAACGTGGGGTTTACAATGTAATGGAACGTGTCCCAAGGGTTGTAGCAGCTGGTGCCATCAAGATACTGGACAGTGTCCATTATGTCTCGGATTTAGTGATCCACCTTTATGCAAAGCTTGTAATTTGTTTAATCTAATTAATATGAGATTTTATGTACATTGATACATCAACTTTCGAAGACTTTTTTTTTTTCTTGAACTCTTAGTAACATTTAAAGAATGGACTAAACAATAACGCAGAACTTATGTAACGAATTAATAGAATCGATAAGATCTTTGTGTTAGACAATACTATTTTAATAGCGCAAAATCTTAAAACCAATACACGCAATATCAGAGCACCATGTCATCGAAATCAGCAGCCAGTAACTTAACATAAAAATTGCCTACATTTTCGCCAATTGTTATTTGGCATTTAATCCTACCAATTATTATACCAATAATTATACTGAATTGATATTATACACATAATTTATAGAGATATATATTACCTTTATACTTCTTGAGTGGTACTTATCATTGCTAATTTAGATAAAATAAAATAACCAGCACCTAATCATTACCCATTCAGATTTTATAAAACAAAAAGTATTAGCATTGATCGTCATAATACATTGGAAAAATTAATTAGGAAAAAAAAAACATTACAATGAGCAGGTGTAAAGTGAAATTGTCGGCAGTAAAAAAAGAGTAGTGGAGAAAGAATTCAACATGAGAGAATTATAAATGTAAAATGAAGAAAAAAAGAAATTCCCCTAACAGTAACTACCAGTGCAATATAGTTTATAAGTTTTACTTTTGGTTTCCATGGTGATATCTGCATCTTAATTATTGGACGCCCAATATCTTTTAGTCATTAATGTTTCTGTATTTACTTGTTGGCTTTCGCTGTTGTTTTTTTTTTTTTTGTTAATAAGTAAGAAAAAAGGTGTCAAGTAAATCTATATGTATTTTTAAATGATTTTTGTTGCAAAGGTTTTGAAATATTCTTCTAATGATATAAAAATAACTGATTGATTTCAGTGTGCCTTGAAGGTTACTATGGATTCAACTGCCTAAGCAAATGCAGCAGCCATTGTTATAACAATTCGTGTGACAGACTGGCAGGTGTGTGTGACAAAGGATGTTTGGGATACAGCGATCCACCTGTTTGTACTATAGGTAGGTTGTAGTTTTAAAACAAGCGTATCTTCAATGGTACAATACTAAATACGAATATTTTAATTACGCTGCTGGTCTTAATTACACACTGTATAAAACAAATAAATTATTTTTATAATACACTAGAATGAAGATTTTCTCTTGTCCCTGGTAACTTTTTCAACTTCTATATATGCGCATCTTTGTATGCTATTTGTTTTCTAGCATGTGCCGAAGGATATTTTGGTAAGAATTGTTTAAGTCACTGTAGCAGCAGTTGTTTTGAGGACTCATGTGACAAAGGAACCGGTCTTTGTGACAAAGCTTGTGTTGGGTTCATGGATTTCCCAACGTGTATAACACGTAAGTTAATATATGTTTAATTAATCACGTGTTGTTCATTTATTTTTCTTGAAATTGAACAATTTTATTTATTTATTTTTTGGAGGGGGGGAGGTGGGGGGCAGGCAGGGGCGTTAATTTGTGTGGGGAAAAGAAGGGGGGGGTATTATTTATGTCATGTTTGCCAGATGTTGTTCTTCTCAACCAGCCAAAACTCATAATCTCCTCCACCCAAAAAAAAAAAAAACCTAAAAAAAACTATTGGTTTTAAAATGTCTAAATTGTCTTCTAATTTATAAATTGAAGTGGCTACGGTAACATCAAGCGCCATTATGTTAGGGTTAGCGGGAGTACTCATCTTTTTTTCGGATACCGGCAATCATATTAGGATTAGGAAAAGTGTTAGGATTAGGGTTAGGGATAGAGTTAGGGATAGGGTTAGGGATAGGGTTAGGGTGTGGAGCAATATCTATTGATGTAGCCCGGAAAAAAAAACTCCGTCTTGATGTTACCGTAGCCACTGCGTTTATAAATTGTAAGCTTTAATTATTTTTTTCAGTATTAGTCTTACTAAACCTTCATTCAACACATTCTCTCAACTCATCAACTTCAATATCATAGTTTGTCTTACTTCTAGGTTAATATATTTCTTATCTGGGGAAGATTCCATTTTTATTGATGTTCACATATACTCAATGTTCTGGGTACAAATGGTCGTGTAGTCCACTGTCAACATGAGGGTCACCTGTTCGAGCTCCGATGATGACCAGTATATATTTCAGGTCATGGTTAAAGTCTCCAAATTATATCTCCCTTAGCGCCTCCGCGGTTATCGCACTATCGGTTAAGGTGGGGATGTAATAAGTGTACCATTTAACCCACACTAGTAATTTGTATGATCTAAGAGATTGCATCTCATCCTTATAGGCACATCATAGCTACAGGCTCTAAATTTGAATCTAAATGGTATTTGTTTAATACTGTATGTTATAACCAATAACTTCAGAATGTCCAAGTGGCAAGTGGGGCAACAATTGTGTAAATAGCTGTGGCATCAATTGTTACAATAAATCATGCAACAGAATAACAGGAGTCTGTGATAAAGGATGCATTGGATATAGTAATCCACCAGATTGTAACGAAGGTCAGAAAACATTTATCCTAAAATAATTTTTTGATTTTAGTATATTGATAGCATGCTTTAGTTAATATATATATATATATATATATATATATATATATATATATATATATATGTGTGTGTGTGTGTGTGTGTTTCAGACAAAAATTACAAAAAAAAAAAAATTAAGCTTGTAAACATACATTATCATATTGTCACCAAACTAAATTACACATACATACTATACTTATAAAATAAACTTCAAAATGTATTATGAATAATTCAACGTTTTTTAGAATGTGTGGGCACCTGGGGTCCCAACTGTCAGTTTACCTGCAGGAGCAACTGCTATAACAATACCTGTGACAGGTTTACCGGAGTCTGTAGTCAAGGATGTAATGGGTTCATGGATCCACCAGACTGTATTGTTGGTAACGTGAAGGAAACTATTTTTTGTATTCATTTTGTACTATTGTTTTAATGGGACAGGTTGACTATTAGAGAAGGTTATTGACTATCGGCGTGAGAGTCATGGGTTTGAACATAAATGAGAACTAAGGGAATAATTCCAGGCCTTGGTGAAGTTTGGTTTGTGTCCTACATGTGCACGCAGCTTGACAGTAAATTTGACAGTCAGTTGTGCTAACCTAACTATAACGTCATATGTCGAGGTTACAAAAAGAGATTAATTCTACCCTTCGTCTGCCATGAAGATCTTTTAGGACTAAGACAATTTATATAATTACAAAATATACAATGTATATTATACATCCTTAAACACACAATCGTCTAACCTATGCGTGACTGTGCGTGTGTCTCCGCAGGATTAATGAAAGTGACATAACCCAAACTTTAGAAGTTCATCATAGTTGAACACGGTTATAACCCTTATATAGTTATGCTACCAATCAGAGGTAGCAGCAATCTTCAGCTGGCTTTTCAACTTGTGAAATAAGTGTAATGTACCAAAGCTAGGACCTATCGGACGGCCATTACAGGGTTCTATTGCGCTAAATGAACAGTTTTACTGGCCTATGTAGTCACCTATGGCACGCAACTACTGCCATCAAGTATACTGTATGGCACTTTAGCATAGTATTTTCCAACAAGTGATGTCTCACTCATAATGTAATATATAATGTAAATTATATGCATAAGAATAAGGTTTTACTCTTAACAATAATTATATCATGTCAAATAAATTTGAATATAAATTTCCATTCGTTACCTGTGTTTATTTTGACTCTCATATATGCTGATTTTTTTTTTAATCTATGCCATCTTTTAGAATGTAAAGTTTCCAAATGGGGACATAACTGTATCAACAGTTGCAGTACGAAGTGTCTTCAACAAATTTGTGATAGAGTTACTGGACTTTGTGAAGCAACTTGTAGAAAGCTTGTCTCCTCCGTCTTGCCCGTCTGGTAATTGTTCATAAAATATTAAAAAGTTGCTGCATGAATTAACAATCTTGCACTCGTTTTATAAAACGCTCTATAACTAATAAAATTTTATTGCAAATTAGTAGCATCTATTGTGCAAGGTTTTATTTTTTTAATTCAATTTTAATTTTACTTGTGTTTAACTTTGGATACTAAAATGTAATCTTTTTGATTTTTAAATGACTGTGTATCTGTATATATTGTAGTGTAACTATAGCCCTACTAATGATTAAAACAGATTGCACTTCAGGTTTTTATGGTCAAAACTGCTCATTTCATTGTCCGCCTGGTTGCAAAGATTTAACCTGTAGCGATCATGGATACTGTGTCAGCTGTCTGTCTGGATATGTCGGTCATTTCTGTGAACAAAGTAATAATAAGTTGCTTGTATGTTGTTGTTTTTTTTGTTGTGGTTTTGAACGTTCCGTCTTTTATTTCTGTTCGGAAATTTCCAAAATTTTAAAAATAGAATAAAGACCTCAAGCATGTATAGATTTCATTTACTTTTAAAAATGTATTTTTGTTTTTGGAAGACATTAGATTCATATTTATTATACACGACTTTAACTCCTCGTCTTGAACCATACATTTAATTAGCTTATTCTAAGTTTAAAATCTATATTAATTAAAGCCCTTATGATAGCGTGTTATGAATGAAATTGTTGAAACCTATTATATACAACTGCTCTAGGAATGGATTCCAAAGAAATGACGTTTGAAGCTGGCATAGGAGTAGGCATTGCTGTTGGTGTCTTTGTTGTCACTGTCATTGCTGTTGTGATCGGTGTAGTTCGTAGAACAAGAATGAAACGCCCACAGACTAGAAGCAGACAAACCAATGAGAATCACAGAGAGACTAAGTTCCAGTCGTATGAAGGTTTCAAGCAGGACAATGAATACCAGCACTCGTATCAAACAACACAGACGCCTAGTAAGTTGATATTTCTATTTGTTATTCAAATGGCTAATGTATGATTTTCTATTTTAAAAAAAATGAGATAAGGTATTTATTTTGATTGTATTTTTTTCAGCGTTCTACGTGTTCCTTTTTATATGACAATCCATAATTTCCGAATAAATTAATTACAACGATGCATACACAGTATAGTTTTCAATGTTAATTAACAACATTGAAATATACAATAGTTGTCTTTTATTTTTGAAGATGCAGTTCCATCTATTATACCACGATTGTAGATCTACCAACTTATTTGGTAGTATATAGAGTCATGCCATTCTTTCAACAGATGATGGTAAATATAAGTGATTTACTAGTTCAAGGCAATGTTAGATATATGTATATTATTGTATATACACATTTTATTATTTTTAGACTTACCCTTTAAGTTGCTTGTAAAGTTACTTAGTGGCATAACATAGGACCAAGTCGGAATGAGTTTACCAGTACTTGAACAATTTCCGGCGAATCGAAATAGCTGAACTCGATGTAGATAAACTCTATCAGATGGCAATGGCTTAGGCCTGGTCAGCTGCTTTTATTATTAATAGTGGTGTTGCCAAATATAGGGAGATGACATATTAAATACCAGTTAAACCTGCCACGTTAGAGTCCGGTATGTTAACGTAAGTTTAGTACGATATCACGTGATGTTTCTATCTACAGGGTAAAAAAAAATTGCATTTCTATTAATGAATGTCTCCAAATCACTAATACATTTGCTTTAATTTTCCCAGGTGTTTTGAACACATCAAGTCAAAGTGACTCAAAGCCCCAACAAATGGCGGCACAGTACGAGAATGCAACAATTAGTGAATATGAAACTATTGGCGAACGTTGACTAGATTTAGCCTGAGTGTGTTTACAATTATAGGCGTCATACATTTGTAGTGATAAATGATGTAAATATCGTTAAATATTATTTTTTTAATTATTTGCTGTGTATTGTATATATATATATATATATTTATATAGGGAACCAGTAACTATTTGACACGAGACATGCTTGCTAAACATTTATGTCGTTTGACTAGCTGTGGACTACGATACAGAATGCCAGTTCTGGCCAGTAGCTAGAAAAGGGGTGGGGTTTCGGTGACGAATAGCTAAAGACAGTGTATATGGATACAACTTTCCAGAGTTGAGATTCGGGAAGATCGTAATATACTGAACTAATTATGTAGTTTATAAGTTAAAATGAATTAGTCAAGTAGCATTTAAGTCATGTACTATTCTTTAATAAACAAAGCGTTGTTTTATTAAATAGTTATTAAAATTATTGTTGTAGATGGTCGTTTGATAGTCACCCATGTATGTATGTGTGTGTGTGTGTGTGTACATATATATATATATATATATACAGACATGTCCTGCATCCGAGATTTGGAAGAGTGTATTCGTTTATTTATAAACGCATTCCTTAAAATGATCAGGATCATATTTTGTGTTGATGTCGTCATCGCAGAACTTCCCGGTGGGAACCCTCAACGCCAGACATTTTTACATTATTATCTTGGGCTGGAGATGCCCTTATTTAAACAAACAAATAATTTGAAAGTTTTATAACTCCTGCATACCATAATTATAGAAATTAAGTACCCCATTCCTTACTTAAAATCTTCACTAGGACCAAGGTGTATATAGAAGTGGCTAAGATCAACACACCGGTCTAATCATTCTTAACATACTTTGGACCTAATTTAACAATTGAGTCCCTCGCCGAGCAGCTATCTTTCTTAACCGTTAAACGATTTTACAGCGACACTGTGATACAATTAGATGTTGTTCTCAGGAATCCGCCTACTCTACTTGTCGACAGGTTGAATAGAGTACTCCCCTACTCTACTTGTCGGCAGGTTGCACTGAGTACTCCCCTACTCTACTTGTTGGCAGGTTGCACTGAGTACTCCCCTACTCTACTTGTAGACAGGTTGCACTGAGTACTCCCCTACTCTACATGTCGACAGGTTGCACTGGGTACTCCCCTACTCTACATGTCGACAGGTTGCACTGAGTACTCCCCTACTCTACATGTCGACAGGTTGCACTGAGTACTCCCCTACTCTACATGTCGACAGGTTGCACTGAGTACTCCCCTACTCTACTTGTAGACAGGTTGCACTGAGTACTTCCCTACTCTACATGTCGACAGGTTGCATAGAGTACTTACCTACTCTACTTGTAGCCAGGTTGCACTGAGTACTCCCCTACTCTACATGTCGACAGGTTGCACTGAGTACTCCCCTACTCTACATGTCGCCAGGTTGCACTGAGTACTCCCCTACTCTACATGTCGCCAGGTTGCACTGAGTACTCCCCCTTCTCTACATGTCGCCAGGTTGCACTGAGTACTCCCCTACTCTACATGTCGACAGGTTGCACTGAGTACTCCCCTACTCTACATGTCGCCAGGTTGCACTGAGTACTCCCCTACTCTACATGTCGCCAGGTTGCACTGAGTACTTCCCTACTCTACTTGTAGACAGGTTGCACTGAGTACTCCCCTACTCTACTTGTAGACAGGTTGCACTGAGTACTTCCCTACTCTACATGTCGACAGGTTGCACTGAGTACTCCCCTACTCTACATGTCGCCAGGTTGCACTGAGTACTTCCCTACTCTACATGTAGACAGGTTGCATAGAGTACTTACCTACTCTACTTGTAGCCAGGTTGCACTGAGTACTCCCCTACTCTACATGTCGACAGGTTGCACTGAGTACTCCCCTACTCTACATGTCGCCAGGTTGCACTGAGTACTCCCCTACTCTACATGTCGCCAGGTTGCACTGAGTACTCCCCCTTCTCTACATGTCGCCAGGTTGCACTGAGTACTCCCCTACTCTACATGTCGACAGATTGCACTGAGTACTCCCCTACTCTACATGTCGCCAGGTTGCACTGAGTACTCCCCTACTCTACATGTCGCCAGGTTGCACTGAGTACTTCCCTACTCTACTTGTAGACAGGTTGCACTGAGTACTCCCCCTTCTCTACATGTCGCCAGGTTGCATAGAGTACTCCCCTACTCTACATGTCGCCAGGTTGCATAGAGTACTCCCCTACACTACTTGTCGCCACATTGCATAGAGTACTCCCCCCACTCAACATAAACTGACACTACCAGTATTAATCACATTTGTCGACAGTTTACTTCCTTATTGTTTAATTGGTTTTAATTGGTTTGGTGGTAACATAAACATGCAGTGCTACTTTATTTGACGAACTTATTCCATTAAAAAAGTTCGTTACCCAAAACGCTTGTTACTAGAATATTAAAAATATTTAAAATAAACACAATCCATTTGTAAAATTATTAAATCGTGCTTTTTTATTCAAATCAGGTCGTTTATCTAACACAAAACAATGAGTTTGTTGTCTACGTCACGTATCAAAGTATTAAACTGACAGAAATCAACCAAATAATTTAAATGTGATGTAAAAAATAATGTTTTCTTTATTTTCTAACAAAAACAAAATCCTGAGAAATTCGTCCTTTCGTTATTATTAATTTCATATGTTTATTTTTTTCTCATGAAATAAGAAAATGGGATTTGCCAATATTTTCTTTCTGTCTCTCTGCGATCTCATAAAGGCTGATGCAAGTAAAACGCTTTTAGTTTATTCAGAGAACTCTTAGTAGAACTTTGGATCATCAGGCTTAGACTATAGCTGGTGTGTTTTTATGCTAAAAATATACTGATGGCCTTGAGACTACAACTATAGCTGGTGTGTTTTTATGCTAAACATATACTGACGGCCTTGAGACTACAACTATAGCTGGTGTGTTTTTATGCTAAACATATACTGATGGCCTTGAGACTACAACTATAGCTGGTGTGTTTTTATGCTAAACATATACTGATGGCCTTGAGACTACAACTATAGCTGAGGCTGCTCTCGTGCTTAAAATATTACTAGAGGCTAAAAACTATAGCTGAAATATCCATTAGTTTTACCTATTACTTGTGGCCCTGCTACTTAAACTATAGCTGGTGTGTCTTTACGCTTAACATATTACTGTTGGCCTCGAGGTTCAAACTATAGTTGGTGTGCATTTATGCTTAACATATTACTGTTGGCCTCGAGGTTCAAACTAAAGTTATGCTTGACATATTACTGTTGGCCTCGAGGTTCAAACTATAGTTGGTGTGCCTTTATGCTTAACATATTACTGTTGGCTCCGAAATTCAAACTAATGTTGGTGTGTCTTTATGCTTAACATATTCCTGTTGGCCTCGAGGTTCAAACTAAAGTTGGTGTGCCTAAATTCCCAGAGGATCTCAAGTATAAGACCATTTGATTATACACATCAATGGTAATACTCGTGTGACGTTATTAATATTTCAACAATAAAATTCAAACCTTGTATTATTCACTAAAAAGTGAAACGTTTGGGGCTTATTTGGAGGTCCCGAGTGTCCCACGAAAAAATAAATTACTTGCCATTAATTTTATTTGGACAATTTTATAAAAAAAAAAAATAATATGTTTTCACATTCAAATATAAAGGTCAGCAGTGCCATGACACTCTAATTAAAAGAGCCAAATTGATATTATCAGAACTGTGTCAATGGTCGTGTCACTGGTGGAAACATTCATCAAATTTAAGTCGTCAGTATGTAAAAAAAAAATGCAGACATACACTTCATCGTTTATTGTGTTATCTTTTTTTTTACATTTTTTATTAAATATAAATTGTAATGATGCAAAACAAAACATAAAAAATGGCCTATATGTAATGGTCACATAAAAAAAATGTTAATGTAATATCCACAGATTATAATCCATGAGTGGTCATCAGGAATAAAATGGAAGCCGCAACAATTGACTTATATATTAATAGAGCTTCGTTGAAACTCTGGCATTTTAACTTCAAGTAGTGCGAAGTAGTGTTAGATATAATTTGACACTGAAATGAATTATATACATAATACATTATTTTCATTTGCATTGTTCTGCGTCTCACTACGTTTAGACATCGTCGTATGTAAGTAACAAAATTTCAATCAACTTAGTTGTATGTAAGAAACACAATTTGAATCAACTATTTTGTATGTAAGTAACACAATTTGAATCAACTCAGCTATATGTCAGTAACACACTTTGAATCAACTATTTTGTATGTAAGTGACACAATTTGAATCAACCCAGCTGTAGTAACACACTTTGAATCAACTATTTTGTGTGTAAGTAACACTATGTGAATAAACTCAGGTGTATGTAAGTAACACAATTTGAATCAACTCAGCCGTATGTAAGTAACACAATATGATTCAACTCTTTTGTATGTAAGTAACACTATATGAACCAACTAAGTTGTATGTAAGTAACACAATTTGAATCAACTCGGTTGTATGTAAGAACTGCAGAATGTCTTTCAGAACAAAAGAAAGCTTTAGTAGTTGTATGTGCATCATGCAACATTTTTGTTAACTTTCACGTTAATTCCTTTAGACTATAGACGTTACACTTCTGTATATTTCCAAAAAATACTTTGAATCATGTAAGGTTTATCGTACATGGTTTATCATGTCTGACTTAACATGGATGGTATATATATATATATATATATATATATATATATATATATATATATATATATATATATATATATATATATTTGGGTGGTCCAAACATTTTTTTTCGATTTTTCTAAATTTAAGGCCAGCATTGTGTTCTTCCATGAAAAAAAAGGTTTTTTGAAAAAATCATTAAATATTTAGGGGCTGCACAAAGGCAATGAAAACATTGATTTGAAACTAAATTGTAGTTTAATGGTTTATGGTAATTGTTTAGTGTTAAACATGAAATAGCAATATCAAAACAAATAAAATAATAGAATGCAACAAAGCAATGTGTTTACTATTTATGGACGTCATATTCACTGACTGCTTTTTGCTAGTCCAGTAACCACTGTGGTCTTCTTTGCATCTGAATATAATCGTCGGTGTTCTTGCACAAGCTGAAGTAAGAATTGCTTCTGGTCTTCTTTTCTGCATAAATCGTCATTGAAATCCTGAATCAGTTTCACTCCTCTTTCGGCTGTGTCATTAACAACATTCAAATTTGTTACAACCTTTTCTGCATGTGTGTATTCATTGTTGCTGCTCCATGTTTCAGGGGTAATCTCCAGGAATGAATATGGCAAACCAAGAATGGAGAAAAATGCCTTTGTATTGTTTGTAACAAAGAAGCTGATGGGCTGGTCTACATAGAATCCATTGGAATCATAACGCTGAGCTCGATTTATAGATCAGGGTTTTTCTTGCATATTTTTAAGCATCTGAACCTGTTGCTTGGGATCAATATTTTCATAAAAAAAAAGCAAGGCCCACTGTAATTTCATTTAGATATCATAAATCCTTCAGAAATTGTAGGTCATTTATTGGCGCCCTTGCTGGCTGTGGGGCTTGAAACCACAGTTTCATATAAGTAGGGAAACAAAACAGAGGAACTGAAAAAGTCCTTGTTCTTCAGAAGGCTTCAGCTTAAACCGCATCTTGTAGCAATAAATTATTCTTGCCATCCAACGTGCTCTGTTTACAGCTACTGGAGCATGGAAATGAATCCCACGTGATGGTAATCCATCCAAGAAATATGACAGCCAGTTCCGAAAATTCTGTGTAATCATCTCGTGGGTGACACGTTTGAAGATTGTCATTTGCAAACTGCAATGTACTATCTTTAAAAAGGTCTACTTCAGTCATCCCATCTGAAGTATCATAGGATCCCTTGTCCATAAAATGCCACTACTCTTTAAATCTTTTGAAAAGTGAAATATCAGGTCCAGATGAGGGCCCACTTATCTTCAATGCGGTGAACACTTTTTTCCAGAACAATTTCCATCATATGGTGGCGGCGAGCAAGATGAATAAGACTTTTTTCAAGCAGCTTTTCAATTAAAACACATGCCCCTTTGGAATACCCAGTGTACTTGCTGTTGTGTCAAAACTTAATGTTACTACTTTTTCACAAATGTCCCAGTCCTTCAGACATTCAACTACAGCTTGAACATGACTGTCACCTGTCCCTGAAGCCAATTTTGGTACACCTAGCAAGCACTCTGTTTGCAGTACTGTTACAATCACTGGCAATCACACAACATCCTCCCTGGCTGTGAGATCTGGAAGAAATTTTCCGCCACAATGTACAGTTAATGGTACTTGTGGATCAAACAATTTTTTTTTAACTTCATGTGCTGTTTTTTTCCTAATCTCAGCTCTCACACGCCGTGCAGTACTTCGACCTAATGTCATGTCACCAACATGTGACCAAGAGAATGAGCTGTAGCAGCTAGTAAATGGACTGCTGTACGATCAATAACTTGTGATCTATCTAATGCTAAAGAAACTTCTTTGGACAGAAAAAAACTTTATTTAGGTTCATCAATATTCGGGATAAAATGTGGTAAATGGAGAACATACCTACATTTTCAGATAGCTTGTGCAACTTCTAAATTTCATCTGAAAATTATGAAATTTTATATTTCTGAGTACTTTTTTTGTGGTGATCAAATGTGGGGTTTAAATCAAAAAAAATATTTTTTTTTCTCTTACCCTTTATTTTGGACCACCCTATATATATATATATATATATATATATATATATATATATATATATATATATATATATATATATGTAATTCTAATTAAAAACTTTCAATGGAAGTAAAATATCAGAATAATGATGAGAGTTATGATCAAGACGCCTACATAAATAACATCAGAGAGATAAATACAACCTTATATAATGACCACGAATAGGCTAAATATAAAACTTAAGTATTGTAGTGATGTATCTAGAAAATATTAATAAGAGACTGCAAAAAATAAGTGTGCAATAAGTGAGTTGCCTTAATATGTATTCTTAAAATTCTATTATGATCGATTTCGTCATTAACTTCATCTCATACCATTCTAATTAATTCCACTCTTACCTTTGTCTGCAATAACCGTTATTTCAGCTAATAAAGATCAGTACGCCACCGATTCAGCAATTATTTTTATTTTTATTTTTTTTCTAGGAAATGTTTCTGTGAGGATGAGTTGTTTATATCTTTGATCTGTTAATAAACTTATGGTACGATTTATGTAGTCTTTCTTGCATCCTATAGTGATATGGCAATGGAGGCAACACGGGAAGCTAGGTGCTAAAGACAATACCCAAGCTTCCCGAGGTACACAGTTTATGGTTTATTTAATTAGTAATCTAAGCACCCAGAGTCTATCAGCGAGGATCGAACCCTGGACTTACACTATTCATCCCAAGACTGCAATTAGTATGTAACAAGACTGCTTTTTATTTTCACCACAGAACAGCTGAATTTATATCCTAGCCACCATCTGTGCTATTTTTTTTAGCCTAGTTGTACATTATTAACGTTATATGGTAATAATTATTTATTTCTTTAAATCAGCTAATTTTAAACTATGCTATAGATTTAATTACGCCAGTATGTTTTAGACTAAACGACTGGTGTATAGAATTATGCCACTTTGCATTGACTAAAGGACTGGTGTGTATTATTATGCCACCGTGTTTTAGACTAAAGGATTTGTGTATATAATTATGCCACCGTGTTTTAGACTAAAGGATTTGTGTATATAATTGTGCCACTGTGTTTTAGACTAAACGACTGGTGTGTATAATTAGGCCATAATGCCACTGTGTTACAGACTAAACGACTGGTATATATAATTATGTCACTGTGTTTTAGACTAAAGGACTTGTGTATTTAATTATACCACTGTGACAGTTATATTTGCTAACCCAAGGGACGTTTGCGACAGTACACATTCGATACTAGTCACTCTATAAGAGGGTAGCAAAATCCTAGCATAGAAAACATGTTTACTAGTATTTTTTTGTAAAAGAGAGTTTACATTAAACATTCAAATTATTTGAACTGTTTTTTCCCGAAGCCAATGCAGGGAAGGGGGTGATAGGACGTGTTGAGTATAGCCCGCTTAACAAATGTCAGATTGGGGATTTTTTCAGGTACTTGTTAAAAAATGTCCAGCAAAAATAATTAATTTCTGAAGCATCACTAGGTCGTTTTTCGCGATCCATTCCTATTATTCACAAACATTCCTTTGCTAGAAATTAATGAAAGGAACTATAAAAAAAAAGTAATATTCCGTTAGAGGCAGCCCCGTAGCGTGAAAATTCTACAGGAGGGGCCAGGCAAAAGCAGGGGGCAGGTAATACATTTTACTAAGTAGAACGAATAAGCAGGGGGGCAGACAAAACGCAGGGGATCCCGGCCCCCTGTCCCTCCGCAGGCTACGGGCCAAGTTAGAGGAACATTGAGTCGGAGAAAAAAGCACCTTATCATTACAGGAATAAAAAATCAAGCTCTCTTAGCCCAGTTTGGTAATCGGGGCCGATGAAGAGACCTGGGTTATATCCTAGGTAAGAACCAAGGGATTTTTTCAGGTGAAATTTAGGGTTAAGTCCTCCAAGTCTACCCAGCTTTAAATGGGTACCGGACATTAAATTGGTGGAGTAAAGGCGGCTGGGCGTTGTGCTAACCACACAATTCATTCAAATGACGTGGTTATAGAAAAAAATGAATTCTACACTTCATCTGCACCGATGGTCTATGAGACTAAGGGAACTTTACTTACTTATTAACCAACAAAGTCGTTAGTTTTTTTTTTCGTTCAAATCTTAGTGACACGTGTTATTTTAATTATAATGAATTCTCAAAAGTCAAATTAACAACCAACATAGAAAATTAAAAAAAAATTTAAAAAAATGCACAAAACGAATTCCTACTCTGTACGGTTATTATATTTTATAATGAGTTATAACCCGATAACTTTTTTTTTTTTATTTTTTGCATCCGAAACAGTGACTGATAACTCAAGCTATTGATTCGTATAGCTAGATGGCGTTTTATAAAGTTGCAATAATTGATAGTAAACTAAAGTTTCATTATTCCTATTTATATAGCCTTGAACTCATAACATATTCTGGCATCCAAAAAAAAAAAAAAAACAGACAAAAAAGAACTTTATTCCAAAGTATCCAATGTGTTTCATTATAGACTTTATTTTTCAACTCAAATTGAAATGTATACCCGAAGACAGCGATAATGATTGCTTACGAGTAATTGTTTAGTCGTTTATCAAATGAATTGAATTAATTAAAATAACATTCAATTTGGATTAGATTGGCTACATACAAAGTTACATGATTTATAACGCTGACTTAATACAGGATATAAATAGATCAATAAGGTAATATAAATAACATAAATTTGGATTAACTACATATTACATGAAAAAGAGAATATTTAAAGCAGAATAGAAAGAGATCAACGTTAGTCAATTTAAGTCACGTTTATTTCTAAATTGTGAGCAAGGGCTCGAAGTAAGTGCAGAAGATCATATTAATCTCGATGTTGCTGTAACTCTTAATGGCTAAACATCTTTTATATCGCAACATCGAAGGGATAGTCTTCAGTCTCTAAGCCCTTCACTATGCCCTACCAGTGAGTAGTGAGTGTATCTTACTCTGAAGTTGACGTAAATGTCTCTATTATACCAGCCTCTATTACAACAGTCATTATTATAACAGTCACTATTATAACAGCCACTATTATAATAGTCGATATTATGACAGTCGCTTTTATGACAGTCGATATTATAACAGTCACTATTATAACAGCCTCTATTATAATAGTCTATATTAGAACAGTCACTATTATAACAGCCTCCATTATAATAGTCGATATTATGACAGTCGCTTTTATGACAGTCGATATTATAACAGTCACTATTATAACAGCCTCTATTATAACAGTCGCTATTATAACAGTCGCTATTATAACAGTCGCTATTATAACAGTCGCTATTATAATGCGGTCGCAATTTAGACAATCGCTGTTATGACATTCGCCATTCTGATTACGTCGCTCATTTAAAGTCGCTGTTTTGACAGTCGCTATACCGCCCGTACACCGTACATTTCTAGTCCTATTCAATTTATCAATGTCATTATCAAAACTAGTCCATTTATTATAATGATCATGTTAAAACTAATGTAAGAGTGTGTGACCAACTCAGTCCAGTTAGCGCTCAGTCATATAGTTGGTCGGTTGAGTTAAACCAGTTAGTTTTACGTTGAATGAATTACTAGGCTGTCACATAGAAGGGGAGAAAGGTGGAAGTGCAGGTTCTCTGCGGGAACCTACAGAAAAAAAAAAACGCCCGGCAATCCAGCATTCAAATCCACATCTGACAGCATTCGACAGAAAACGTTGACAACACCCTATTCAGTACCAGAAATAGAAAGTTCAGATGTTTATATTTTATGTAAAATGCTGAAAGAATTAGACGTTATTTCTTAAATTTTATAAAAGACAAACCCATTTAGGGATGGTTTGCATGGTGCCACTCCATATCCAAGAGTGCAGCCGGAGATTGAACCTAAGATCATCAGGTCTATAGGCGCTCGGATTACACAGCTCGATCATTTCAGCGAGTCACATGGAACACTTTTTTTTGTTTTGTTTTATTAAAAACCAAATAGAACTGCTTTTTATACAAAGGTAATACGCCCCACAGTCAACCACCACGCCCCGAAATTACCCACGTGACCAACTCTTTTGTAACTAGCATTTTAAATTGGTTCCGCCTCTTACATGTGTTCAATAAGTTCTGAATGCTCTTAATCCTAAATGGTTGTTTTTTTAAATCTAAATTTTATTGTTAAGCTATGTTTGTCACGCATTACTACCTCTTTACATGTGCGCCTGGAACTCGAACACTTGTTAGAATAGTTCTTTACCTTGATTATTTAGACCTTAATCAAGCTATATTTTGCATTGTTTTTTAAATTTTTACTAAAGTAGGGTACAACTAATATATTACGGCAGCTGGAAAATAATACAATAACTTGATAAAGTTAAATATAAAATTGAAAAACCGTTTTAAGTGTAGGCTATCATAACCTACAACATAATCAAAAAAAAAATGTGTTTACACACATATACACCCACGCGTTCCTTTATCGCATTCTATAACCAGTCTAACACTGATTCTCAATCTCCGTCTGACCATTTTGCATCATGATCGGTCAGGCCTTCACCCAATACCACCAAACTCATACGCTACAATAGCATATGTAAGGGTACTGCAGGTTTTGATTGCCACACTGGACGTTGAATTAGTAAGGTGCACCGAAAGAGCATCGTTAAATGATTTTGCACTTTTCAGATTTGGCGCCTAAAATGTATCTTACACAGCGCAATAATTATCTACGGCTCTTTATCTGTGCCAAATTCTAGTTAAATTAACCATCTTTGTACCAACATGACTGAATTGCCATTATCAATCAAATTATTCCAGATTAATGGAGTATGAATCCCCCCCCCACACACACACTATATCCATTTATTTCGCACGAGTCCATGCAACGACACCGACACTGACGTATGTTGATACATTGTTTGTTTTTGAGTTGCAACATCTCTTGGGAAACCATTGGTGTAGGCAAATAATAAATAATAATGTTTTTTATTACAATGACAAATGTAGTGATACAAAAAGAGTAATTTAAGTCAATCGTTACTTCATAAAATCTGTGAATATTGTGATATCTGATTAATAAACCTACAGCCACAGATGAATATTGTGATATGTGATTAATAAACATACAGCCACAGATGAATATTGTGATATGTGATTAATAAACTTTCAGCCACAGATGAATATAGTGATATGTGATTAATAAACCTACAACCACAGATGATCATTGTGATATGTGATTAATAAACATACAGCCACAGATGAATATATTGATATGTGATTAATAAACATACAGCCACAGATGATCATAGTGGTATGTGATAATAAAATTGCACTATAACAAGTTTGAGGCGAGATGACGAGCACAAGTATCATGCAGCACTTACACATCCTGCTTGATTGTCTAGATAAGATTTTTTTCTTTTATATATCAAACTTTTCCAGGGCTGTTACTAACAAGTACCTAGAGTTACAACATTTTTGTTAATTAATACTCATTCATTTATGCTTTTTAAGTAACTGAAGTGTATCCTGGTGATTTTTATCAAAATAAAGAGTGTTTCTCTCTCTGTCTCTCTCTCTCTATATATATATATATATAAATATATATATATATAAAGAACAAAGAATATGTTCAATATATTTTGTTATTTCAGTGGTAATACTGAGAAAACACAAAGAAAATGTTTACTAATATATGCATTTATATATATATATATATATATATATATATATATATATATATATATATATATATATATATATATATATATATATATATAACATATTATATAATGACGTAAACAGTATAGTTCGACACAAATGTACGTAACGATTTTATGGTTTTTATGTACGTTTTTAATTGATTTTTCTTCTTTTATTTTTATCCATCTTTCACTAAACTCTAACAATCCAGCGATATAATGAGAAAAATCAACGATAACATAATTATCTGTGCATAAGTATAACATTAAATATCGTATACATTAGAACAAAAGTAGGGATTTCAAATGTTACACAGCACTTATCTCACTTCCGTTTAGATTATCGACTTTTGTCTTTTCTTTTAATATCAATTCATTTAGTTTTCATCATTTATGTTAAAAAAAACATTTACTGAAATCGTTCAGACGCTGCGTTAGCACGCAAGGTTTAACTGAACTATTTTTAAAGCCTGCTCATTTTTAAACATTTTCAGATAAAATACACACCAAAAGTTTTAAATGAACATTTCATTTCCTTTTTAGTAATAAATCTTTGTGAAATCCGTAATGATGGTAAATGACTAGAGGCGGCTGAGTGACAAGATGTAAATGACACGACCTTGTACAACACACTCTACAGTCCAGGAAACATAATCTAAAAAAAAATGATATTGTCGTAGCTCTACGGTAGCCCAACGAACATCCACTCAATAAAAAAGCAAAGATAATTTGGCAAGTTGAAATGAAGGAAGGAATTTAATAAAACGTATTTACAAGTTGAGATACACCGACAAGATACCATAAAACATACTGGAGAAGTAACATTGTATATAGACTGAGTCCATTTAACGATATATAGTAAGTAGTTAGGAATCAGTTATTAATGATGATGTTGAAGTCCTCGAGGGGGGGATCTTATCTGCCTATGCTCTATTTCTGTTGTCGTCTTATCTTTGTAATGTGATACTCAAATAATTAGTAATCAACAAGCGTAGAAGAGCTATACATGTATATCCTGTTAATGTTCATCTATGTAAATAAGTAAAAAAAAAGTTCGATTTTGTGAGGTGTTTTCCCTTAGTCACATAACAGAATATTTAAACAAGTGTTATTTAAATGTAAATATAACAAAAAAAGCCCATCAAAAGTTTATCCAGTAATCTAAACGATAATAACCTTCGAAATAGTCGTTGCGGTTAAATCTGTGGTCGTATCGTCTCTTGTATTACTTTTTATAATGTATTATTATCATACTTTTTTGTGTAATCTGTTCAAACAAACAAGACATACTAGACATTGGCAAGAAGTTATAATTAAATAAAACTTATTTAGGATGACAGTAAAACCTTTCTATAGGAAAACTGTAATATCTATAAAACTAAAATCAGCTATATGTTTAAATGTAAAAGGTAAATGCATATAGTTATAAAAACACTGATACTAGTCTACTTTACTCACTATATTGAACTAACTAGCCTGATAAATACAAAGTACATTTCATGTACTCACCTGTTGTAATGTCACGATTATAACAAACTATCAATACGATACTTTTAATGACAATATTCAGCATTTTATTGTTTTTCTGCTTCCAACTGTTATACAGATTCTGTGCTCAACGTTTTCATACTGCTTAGAAATACAAATAAACTTGAGAGCTCAACTAGGAAGTAAATAACGATTATGTTCTTTTTGCGTTTGTTTCTAAGATAAGATCACTAAATAAGATTAAAAGTAAAAGACTATTCAGGATGAAAATAGATTTAGAACGTAATTAGTAAACAAGTAGCAAAACATATTTTAAGAAATTGTATATGAATAGTTTAACATAAATTTTAAGAAATGGTATATAAATAATTTAACATAAATTTTAAGAAATGGTATATAAATAGTTTAACATACATTTAATTTATTGTTAATGGTGTCTAACTGTTACCCTTTGTACTTAATGATTGTTGCTTCGTTTAATGTAATTTAATCTGTTATTTCAAACGTAGCATGCATCTGTCTATAAATGATTGTGATACATTTCCTGTGTGTGCTTCATTGGAGGATTTTTCAACGATGATTGTATACATATATACATAAACATAATAAATCATCAATTTCAGGTTTTTTATTATTCGTCGCATTCAAGTAACATAGTTTGATTTAGGCTATTTGTCACATTCAAGTGACATAGTTTGATTTAGGCTATTTGTCACATTC
>JAGDYQ010000491.1:0-84344 GCA_021962125.1 Bulinus truncatus | reverse complement strand
GTAATAGCTCCACTCAATCTATGGCCGCTACTAATAGCCCCACTCAGTCTTATGGCCGCTACTGATAGCCTGACTCAGTCGTATGGCCGCTACTGATAGCCCCACTCAGTCTTATGGCCGCTACTGATACCCCCACTCAGTCGTATGGCCGCTACTGATAGCTCCACTCAGTCGTATGGCCGCTACTTATAGCTCCACTGAATCCAATGGCCGCTACTGATAGCTCCACTGAATCCAATGGCCGCTACTGATAGCTCCACTGAATCCAATGGCCGCTATTGATAGCACCACTCAGTCGTATGGCCGCTACTGATAGCCCCACTCAGTCTTATGGCCGCTACTGATAGCTCCACTCAGTCGTATGGCCGCTACTGATAGCCCCACTCAGTCGTATGGCCGCTTCTGATAGCCCCACTTAGTCTTATGGCCGCTACTGATAGCCCCACTCAGTCTTATGGCCGCTACTGATACCACCACTCAGTCGTATGGCCGCTACTGATAGCTCCACTCAGTCGTATGGCCGCTACTTATAGCTCCACTGAATCCAATGGCCGCTATTGATAGCTCCACTGAATCCAATGGCCGCTACTGATAGCTCCACTCAGTCGTATGGCCGCTACTGATAGCTCCACTGAATCCAATGGCCGCTATTGATAGCTCCACTGAATCCAATGGCCGCTATTGATAGCTCCACTCAGTCGTATGGCCGCTACTGATAGCCCCACTCAGTCGTATGGCCGCTACTGATAACTCCACTCATTCGTATGGCCGCTACTGATAGCCCCAATCAGTTGTATGGCCGCTACTGATAGCCCCACTCAGTCTTATGGCCGCCACTGATAGCTCCACTCAGTCGTATGGCCGCTACTGATAGCCCCACTCAGTCGTATGGCCGCTACTGATAGCCCCACTCAGTCTTATGGCCGCTAATGATAGCCCCACTCAGTCGAATGGCCGCTACTGATAGCTCCACTCAGTCGTATGGCCGCTACTGATAACCCCACTCAGTCGTATGGCCGCTACTGATAGACCCACTCAGTCGTATGCCCGCTACTAATAGCCCCACTCAGTTGTATGGCCGCTACTGATAGCCCCACTCAGACGTATGGCCGCTACTGATAGCTCCACTCAGTCGTATGGCCACTACAGATAGCCCCACTCAGTCGTATGGCCGCTACTGATAGCTCCACTCAGTCGTATGGCCGCTAATGATAGCCCCACTCAGTTGTATGGCCGCTACAGATAGCTCCACTCAGTCGTATGGCCGCTACTGATAGCTCCACTCAGTCGTAAGGCCGCTAGTAATAGCTCCACTCAATAATATGGCCGCTACTGATAGCCCCATTCAGTCGTATGGCCGCCACTGATAGCTCCACTCAGTCGTATGGCCGCTACTAATAGCTCCACTCAATCCTATGGCCGCCACTGATAGCCCCACTCAGTCGTATGGCCGCTACTAATAGCTTCACTCAATCCTATGGCCGCCACTGATAGCCCCACTCAGTCGTATGGCCGCTAATAATAGCCCCACTCAGTTGTATGGCCGCTACTGATAGCCCCACTCAGTCGTATGGCCGCTACTGATAGCTCCACTCAGTCGTATGGCCGCTAATGATAGCCCCACTCAGTTGTATGGCCGCTACAGATAGCTCCACTCAGTCGTATGGCCGCTACTGATAGCTCCACTCAGTCGTAAGGCCGCTAGTAATAGCTCCACTCAATAATATGGCCGCTACTGATAGCCCCATTCAGTCGTATGGCCGCTACTGATAGCTCCACTCAGTCGTATGGCCGCTAATGATAGCCCCACTCAGTTGTATGGCCGCTACAGATAGCTCCACTCAGTCGTATGGCCGCTACTGATAGCTCCACTCAGTCGTATGGCCGCTACAGATAGCCCCACTCAGTCGTATGGCCGCTACTGATAGCTCCACTCAGTCGTAAGGCCGCTAGTAATAGCTCCACTCAATAACATGGCCGCTACTGATAGCCCCATTCAGTCGTATGGCCGCCACTGATAGCTCCACTCAGTCGTATGGCCGCTACTAATAGCTCCACTCAATCCTATGGCCGCCACTGATAGCCCCACTCAGTCGTATGGCCGCTACTAATAGCTCCACTCAATCCTATGGCCGCCACTGATAGCCCCACTCAGTCGTATGGCCGCTAATAATAGCCCCACTCAGTTGTATGGCCGCTACTGATAGCCCCACTCAGACGTATGGCCGCTACTGATAGCTCCACTCAGTCGTATGGCCGCTACTGATAGCCCCACTCAGTTGTATGGCCGCTACTGATAGCTCCACTCAGTCGTATGGCCGCTACTGATAGCTCCACTCAGTCGTAAGGCCGCTAGTAATAGCTCCACTCAATAATATGGCCGCTACTGATAGCCCCATGCAGTCGTATGGCCGCTAATAATAGCCCCACTCAGTCGTATGACCGCTACTTATAGCTCCATTCAGTCGTATGGCCGCTAATGATAGCCCCACTCAGTCGAATGGCCGCTACAGATAGCTCCACTCAGTCGTATGGCCGCTACTGATAGCCCCACTCAGTCGAATGGCCGCTACTGATAGCTCCACTCAGTCGTATGCCCCCTACTGATAGCTCCACTCAGTCGTATAGCCGCTACTGATGGCTCCACTCAGTCGTTTGACCGCTACTGATAGCCCCACTCAGTTGTATGGCCGCTACTGATAGCTCCACTCAGTCGTATGGCCACTACAGATAGCTCCACTCCGTCGTATGGCCGCTACTGATAGCTCCACTCAGTCGTATGGCCGCTAATGATAGCCCCACTCAGTTGTATGGCCGCTACAGATAGCTCCACTCAGTCGTATGCCCCCTACTGATAGCTCCACTCAGTCGTATAGCCGCTACTGATAGCTCCACCTGTCGTATGGCCGCTAATGATAACCCCACTCAGTTGTATGGCCGCTACTGATAGCTCCACTCAGTCGTATGGCCGCTACTGATAGCCCCACTCAGTTGTATGGCCGCTACTGATAGCTCCACTCAGTCCTATGGCCGCTACTGATAGCTCCACTGAATCCAATGGCTGCTAGTAATAGCTCCACTCAATCCTAATGCCGCTACTGATAGCTCCACTGAATCCAATGGCTGCTAGTAATAGCTCCACTCAATCCTAATGCCGCTACTGATAGCTCCACTGAATCCAATGGCCGCTACTGATAGCTCCACTGAATCCAATGGCCGCTACTGATAGCTCCACTGAATCCAATGGCCGCTATTGATAGCACCACTCAGTCGTATGGCCGCTACTGATAGCCCCACTCAGTCTTATGGCCGCTACTGATAGCTCCACTCAGTCGTATGGCCGCTACTGATAGCCCCACTCAGTCGTATGGCCGCTACTGATAGCCCCACTCAGTCTTATGGCCGCTACTTATAGCTCCACTGAATCCAATGGCCGCTATTGATAGCTCCACTGAATCCAATGGCCGCTACTGATAGCACCACTCAGTCGTATGGCCGCTACTGATAGCTCCACTGAATCCAATGGCCGCTATTGATAGCTCCACTGAATCCAATGGCCGCTATTGATAGCTCCACTCAGTCGTATGGCCGCTACTGATAGCCCCACTTAGTCGTATGGCCGCTACTGATAACTCCACTCATTCGTATGGCCGCTACTGATAGCCCCAATCAGTTGTATGGCCGCTACTGATAGCCCCACTCAGTCTTATGGCCGCTACTGATACCACCACTCAGTCGTATGGCCGCTACTGATAGCTCCACTCAGTCGTATGGCCGCTACTTATAGCTCCACTGAATCCAATGGCCGCTATTGATAGCTCCACTGAATCCAATGGCCGCTACTGATAGCTCCACTCAGTCGTATGGCCGCTACTGATAGCTCCACTGAATCCAATGGCCGCTATTGATAGCTCCACTGAATCCAATGGCCGCTATTGATAGCTCCACTCAGTCGTATGGCCGCTACTGATAGCCCCACTTAGTCGTATGGCCGCTACTGATAACTCCACTCATTCGTATGGCCGCTACTGATAGCCCCAATCAGTTGTATGGCCGCTACTGATAGCCCCACTCAGTCTTATGGCCGCCACTGATAGCTCCACTCAGTCGTATGGCCGCTACTGATAGCCCCACTCAGTCGTATGGCCGCTACTGATAGCCCCACTCAGTCTTATGGCCGCTAATGATAGCCCCACTCAGTCGAATGGCCGCTACTGATAGCTCCACTCAGTCGTATGGCCGCTACTGATAACCCCACTCAGTCGTATGGCCGCTACTGATAGACCCACTCAGTGGTATGCCCGCTACTAATAGCCCCACTCAGTTGTATGGCCGCTACTGATAGCCCCACTCAGACGTATGGCCGCTACTGATAGCTCCACTCAGTCGTATGGCCACTACAGATAGCCCCACTCAGTCGTATGGCCGCTACTGATAGCTCCACTCAGTCGTATGGCCGCTAGAGATAGCCCCACTCAGTTGTATGGCCGCTACAGATAGCTCCACTCAGTCGTATGGCCGCTACTGATAGCTCCACTCAGTCGTAAGGCCGCTAGTAATAGCTCCACTCAATAATATGGCCGCTACTGATAGCCCCATTCAGTCGTATGGCCGCCACTGATAGCTCCACTCAGTCGTATGGCCGCTACTAATAGCTCCACTCAATCCTATGGCCGCCACTGATAGCCCCACTCAGTCGTATTGCCGCTACTAATAGCTTCACTCAATCCTATGGCCGCCACTGATAGCCCCACTCAGTCGTATGGCCGCTAATAATAGCCCCACTCAGTTGTATGGCCGCTACTGATAGCCCCACTCAGACGTATGGCCGCTACTGATAGCTCCACTCAGTCGTATGGCCGCTAATGATAGCCCCACTCAGTTGTATGGCCGCTACAGATAGCTCCACTCAGTCGTATGGCCGCTACTGATAGCTCCACTCAGTCGTAAGGCCGCTAGTAATAGCTCCACTCAATAATATGGCCGCTACTGATAGCCCCATTCAGTCGTATGGCCGCTACTGATAGCTCCACTCAGTCGTATGGCCGCTAATGATAGCCCCACTCAGTTGTATGGCCGCTACAGATAGCTCCACTCAGTCGTATGGCCGCTACTGATAGCTCCACTCAGTTGTATGGCCGCTACAGATAGCTCCACTCAGTCGTATGGCCGCTACTGATAGCTCCACTCAGTCGTAAGGCCGCTAGTAATAGCTCCACTCAATAACATGGCCGCTACTGATAGCCCCATTCAGTCGTATGGCCGCCACTGATAGCTCCACTCAGTCGTATGGCCGCTACTAATAGCTCCACTCAATCCTATGGCCGCCACTGATAGCCCCACTCAGTCGTATGGCCGCTACTAATAGCTCCACTCAATCCTATGGCCGCCACTGATAGCCCCACTCAGTCGTATGGCCGCTAATAATAGCCCCACTCAGTTGTATGGCCGCTACTGATAGCCCCACTCAGACGTATGGCCGCTACTGATAGCTCCACTCAGTCGTATGGCCGCTAATGATAGCCCCACTCAGTTGTATGGCCGCTACAGATAGCTCCACTCAGTCGTATGGCCGCTACTGATAGCTCCACTCAGTCGTAAGGCCGCTAGTAATAGCTCCACTCAATAATATGGCCGCTACTGATAGCCCCATGCAGTCGTATGGCCGCTAATAATAGCCCCACTCAGTCGTATGACCGCTACTTATAGCTCCATTCAGTCGTATGGCCGCTAATGATAGCCCCACTCAGTCGAATGGCCGCTACAGATAGCTCCACTCAGTCGTATGGCCGCTACTGATAGCCCCACTCAGTCGAATGGCCGCTACTGATAGCTCCACTCAGTCGTATGCCCCCTACTGATAGCTCCACTCAGTCGTATAGCCGCTACTGATGGCTCCACTCAGTCGTTTGACCGCTACTGATAGCCCCACTCAGTTGTATGGCCGCTACTGATAGCTCCACTCAGTCGTATGGCCACTACAGATAGCTCCACTCCGTCGTATGGCCGCTACTGATAGCTCCACTCAGTCGTATGGCCGCTAATGATAGCCCCACTCAGTTGTATGGCCGCTAAAGATACCTCCACTCAGTCGTATGCCCCCTACTGATAGCTCCACTCAGTCGTATAGCCGCTACTGATAGCTCCACCTGTCGTATGGCCGCTAATGATAACCCCACTCAGTTGTATGGCCGCTACTGATAGCTCCACTCAGTCGTATGGCCGCTACTGATAGCCCCACTCAGTTGTATGGCCGCTACTGATAGCTCCACTCAGTCCTATGGCCGCTACTGATAGCTCCACTGAATCCAATGGCTGCTAGTAATAGCTCCACTCAATCCTAATGCCGCTACTGATAGCTCCACTGAATCCAATGGCTGCTAGTAATAGCTCCACTCAATCCTATGGCCGCTACTAATAGCCCCACTCAGTCTTATGGCCGCTACTGATAGCCCCACTCAGTCGTATGGCCGCTACTGATAGCTCAACTCAGTCGTAAGGCCGCTACTGATAGCTCCACTCAGTCCTATGGCCGCTACTGATAGCTCCACTGAATCCAATGGCTGCTAGTAATAGCTCCTCTCAATCCTAATGCCGCTACTGATAGCTCCACTGAATCCAATGGCTGCTAGTAATAGCTCCACTCAATCCTATGGCCGCTACTGATAGCTCCACTGAATCCAATGGCTGCTAGTAATAGCTCCACTGAATCCAATGGCCGCTAGTAATAGCTAATGATAGCCCCACTCAGTCGTATGGCCGCTACTGATAGCCCCACTCAGTTGTATGGCCGCTACAGATAGCCCCACTGAATCCAATGCCTGCTAGTAATAGCTCCACTCAATGCTATGGCCGCTACTGATAGCTCCACTCAGTCGTATAGTCGCTACTGATAGCTCCACTCAGTCGTATGGCTGCTACTGATAGCTCCACTCAGTCGTATAGCCGCTACTGATAGCTCCACTCAGTCGTATGGCCGCTACTGATAGCTCCACTCAGTCGTATGGCCGCTAATGATAGCCCCACTCAGTTGTATGGCCGCTACAGATACCCCCACTCAGTGGTATAGCCGCTACTGATAGCTCCACTCAGTCGTATGGCCGCTACTGATAGCTCCACTCAGTCGTATGGCCGCTAATGATAGCCCCACTCAGTTGTATGGCCGCTACAGATACCCCCACTCAGTGGTATGGCCGCTACTGATAGCCCCACTCAGTCGTATGGCCGCTACTTATAGCTCCACCGAATTTAATGGCCGCTACTGATAGCCCCACTCAGTCGTATGCCCGCTACTTATAGCTCAACTCAGTCGTAAGGCCGCTACTGATAGCTCCACTCAGTCGTATGGCCGCTACTGATAGCCCCACTCAGTTGTATGGCCGCTACAGATAGCCCCACTGAATCCAATGGCTGCTAGTAATAGCTCCACTCAATGCTATGGCCGCTACTGATAGCTCCACTCAGTCGTATAGTCGCTACTGATAGCTCCACTCAGTCGTATGGCCGCTACTGATAGCTCCACTCAGTCGTATAGCCGCTACTGATAGCTCCACTCAGTCGTATGGCCGCTACTGATAGCTCCACTCAGTCGTATGGCCGCTAATGATAGCCCCACTCAGTTGTATGGCCGCTACAGATACCCCCACTCAGTGGTATGGCCGCTACTGATAGCCCCACTCAGTCGTATGGCCGCTACTGATACCCCCACTCAGTGGTATGGCCGCTACTGATAGCCCCACTCAGTCGTATGGCCGCTACTGATAGCTAAACTCAGTCGTATGGCCGCTACTGATAGCTCCACTCAGTCGTATGGCCGCTACTGATAGCCCCAGTCAGTTGTATGGCCGCTACAGATAGCCCCACTGAATCCAATGGCTGCTAGTAATAGCTCCACTCAATGCTATGGCCGCTACTGATAGCTCCACTCAGTCGTATAGTCGCTACTGATAGCTCCACTCAGTCGTATGGCCGCTACTGATAGCTCCACTCAGTCGTATAGCCGCTACTGATAGCTCCACTCAGTCGTATGGCCGCTACTGATAGCTCCACTCAGTCGTTTGGCCGCTAATGATAGCCCCACTCAGTTGTATGGCCGCTACAGATACCCCCACTCAGTGGTATGGCCGCTACTGATAGCCCCACTCAGTCGTATGGCCGCTACTGATACCCCCACTCAGTGGTATGGCCGCTACTGATAGCCCCACTCAGTCGTATGGCCGCTACTTATAGCTCCACTGAATTTAATGGCCGCTATTGATAGCTCCACTCAGTCGTATGGCCGCTACTGATAGCCCCACTCAGTCGTATGGCCGCTACTGATACCCCCACTCAGTGGTATGGCCGCTACTGATAGCCCCACTTAGTCGTATGGCCTCTACTGATAGCTCAACTCAGTCGTAAAGCCGCTACTGATAGCTCCACTCAGTCGTATGGCCGCTACTGATAGCTCCACTCAGTCGTATGGCCGCTACTGATAGCCCAAATCAGTCGTATGGCCGCTACTGATAGCTCCACTCAGTCGTATAGCCGCTACTGATAGCTCCACTCAGTCGTATGGCCGCTACTGATAGCTCCACTCAGTCGTATAGCCGCTACTGATAGCTCCACTCAGTCGTATGGCCGCTACTGATAGCTCCACTCAGTGGTATGGCCGCTACTGATAGCTCCACTGAATCCAATGGCTGCTAGTAATAGCTCCACTCAATACTATGGCCGCTACTGATAGCCCCACTCAGTCGTATGGCCGCTACTGATACCCCCACTCAGTGGTATGGCCGCTACTGATAGCCCCACTCAGTCGTATGGCCGCTACTGATACCCCCACTCAGTGGTATGGCAGCTACTGATAGCCCCACTCAGTCGTATGGCCGCTACTTGTAGCTCCACTGAATCCAATGGCCGCTACTGATAGCTCCACTGAATCCAATGGCTGCTAGTAATAGCTCCACTGAATCCAATGGCCGCTAGTAATAGCTCCACTGAATCCAATGGCCGCTAATAATAGCTAATGATAGCCCCACTCAGTCGTATGGCCGCTACTGATAGCCCCACTCAGTTGTATGGCCGCTACAGATAGCCCCACTGAATCCAATGGCTGCTAGTAATAGCTCCACTCAATGCTATGGCCGCTACTGATAACTCCACTGAATCCAATGGCTGCTAGTAATAGCTCCACTCAATCATATGGCCGCTACTGATAGCTCCACTCAGTCGTATGGCCGCTACTGATAGCTCCACTCAGTCGTATGGCCGCTACTGATAGCCCCACTCAGTCGTATGGCCGCTACTGATAGCCCCACTCAGTTGTATGGCCGCTACTGATAGCTCCACTCAATCCTATGGCCGCTACTGATAGCTCCACTGAATCCAATGGCTGCTAGTAATAGCTCCACTCAATACTATGGCCGCTACTGATAGCTCCACTGAACCCAATGGCTGCTACTAATAGCTCCACTGAATCCAATGGCCGCTAGTAATAGCTCCACTGAATCCAATGGCCGCTAGTAATAGCTACTGATAGCCCCACTCAGTCTTATGGCCGCTACTGATAGCTCCACTCAGTCGTATGGCCGCTACTGATAGCCCCACTCAGTCGTATGGCCGCTACTGATAGCCCCACTCAGTCTTATGGCCGCTACTGATACCCCCACTCAGTCGTATGGCCGCTACTGATAGCCCCACTCAGTCTTATGGCCGCTACTGATACCCCCACTCAGTCGTATGGCCGCTACTGATAGCTCCACTCAGTCGTATGGCCGCTACTTATAGCTCCACTAAATCCAATGGCCGCTACTGATAGCTCCACTGAATCCAATGGCCGCTACTGATAGCTCCACTGAATCCAATGGCCGCTATTGATAGCTCCACTCAGTCGTATGGCCGCTACTGATAGCCCCACTCAGTCGTATGGCCGCTACTGATAGCCCCACTCAGTCTTATGGCCGCTACTGATACCCCCACTCAGTCGTATGGCCGCTACTGATAGCCCCACTCAGTCTTATGGCCGCTACTGATACCCCCACTCAGTCGTATGGCCGCTACTGATAGCTCCACTCAGTCGTATGGCCGCTACTTATAGCTCCACTGAGTCCAATGGCCGCTACTGATAGCTCCACTGAATCCAATGGCCGCTACTGATAGCTCCACTGAATCCAATGGCCGCTAATGATAGCACCACTCAGTCGTATGGCCGCTACTGATAGCCCCACTCAGTCTTATGGCCGCTACTGATAGCTCCACTTAGTCGTATGGCCGCTACTGATAGCCCCACTCAGTCGTATGGCCGCTTCTGATAGCCCAACTCAGTCTTATGGCCGCTACTTATACCCCCACTCAGTCGTATGGCCGCTACTGATAGCCCCACTCAGTCGTATGGCCGCTACTGATACCACCACTCAGTCGTATGGCCGCTACTGATAGCTCCACTCAGTCGTATGGCCGCTACTTATAGCTCCACTGAATCCAATTGCCGCTACTGATAGCTCCACTGAATCCAATGGCCGCTTATGATAGCTCCACTGAATCCAATGGCCGCTATTGATAGCTCCACTCAGTCGTATGGCCGCTACTGATAGCCCCACTCAGTCGTATGGCCGCTACTGATAGCTCCACTCAGTCGTATGGCCGCTACTGATAGCCCCACTCAGTCGTATGGCCGCTAATGATAGCCCCACTCAGTGGTATGGCCGCTACTGATAGCCCCACTCAGTTGTATGGCCGCTACTGATAGCTCCACTCAGTGGTATGGCCGCTACTGATAGCCCCACTCAGTCGTATGGCCGCTACTGATACCCCCACTCAGTGGTATGGCCGCTACTGATAGCCCCACTCAGTCGTATGGCCGCTACTGATAGCTCCACTCAGTCGTATGGCCGCTACTGATAGCTCCACTCAGTCGTATGGCCGCTACTGATAGCCCCACTCAGTCGTATGGCCGCTACTGTTAGCCCCACTCAGTCGTATGGCCGCTACTGTTAGCCCCACTCAGTCGTATGGCCGCTACTGATAGCTCCACTCAGTCGTAAGGCCGCTTTGATAGCTCCACTCAGTCGTATGGCCGCTACTGATAGCTCCACTCAGTCGTATGGCCGCTACTGATAGCCCCACTCAGTCGTATGGCCGCTACTGATACCCCCACTTAGTCGTATGTCCGCTAATGATAGCCCCACTCAGTTGTATGGCCGCTACAGATAGCCCCACTTAGTCGTATGGCCGCTACTGATAGCGCCACTCAGTCCTATGGCCGCTACTGATAGCTCCACTGAATCCAATGGCCGCTACTGATAGCTCCACTGAATCCAATGGCCGCTAGTAATAGCTCCACTCAATCATATGGCCGCTACTGATAGCCCCACTCAGTCGAATGGTCGCTACTGTTAGCTCCACTCAGTCGTATGGCCGCTAATGATAGCCCCACTCAGTTGTATGGCCGCTATAGATAGTCCCACTTAGTCGTATGGCCGCTACTGATAGCTCCACTCAGTCCTATGGCCGCTACTGATAGCTCCACTGAATCCAATGGCCGCTAGTAATAGCTCCACTGAATCCAATGGCCGCTAGTAATAGCTCCACTGAATCCAATGGCCGCTAGTAATAGCTCCACTCAATCATATGGCCGCTACTGATAGCCCCACTCAGTCGAATGGCCGCTACTGTTAGCTCCACTCAGTCGTATGGCCGCTAATGATAGCCCCACTCAATCATACATTTATGTGCTCTGTTGTAGATTGTATTTCCACAGACACACAATAATGTTAAATACTTTTGCCTACTAAGTTGTAATCTTCTTCGCGTTTGCTGCTTTTATTTTGATGAAAAATATTATAAAACAGAAATCTAGACTTATTTTACCGGGTGGTCAACAAACTGTTTCTATTGGCTCCAATCAAAGGTTAGATCAGGGGTGGGCGAACTACGCCAAGTACATGGTTATTATCATTAATTCATATTTTAATACGTTTTAAATTGAAATTGAAGTAGACAAAATATAGGTTATATATGCGGCCCGCCGAAAACAATCATGTTTTCAATGTGGCTCTCCGTAGAAAAAGTTTGCCCACCCCTGGGTTAGATCCATTCGTATGGATAAGCTAACTTGACAATCTCCATTTCCACTTCAGGTTTTTATCAAATAAGATGCTAAACGTTTATGTTTATAGCCCATCTAAAGTTTCTGTCTTGTGCCTTCAATAACCTAATGACTGCTCTTCAACGTTTATACTCTTTAAGTCTTTTTATTACTGTCACGGGTTGTGATTAATTTGTCGAAACCATTCCCACTTTGTTCAGACCCTTGACTCACCCGGCCACATCCTATTAAAATTAATACGTATATTATACAATGTATAGTAGTATACGTTCCAGTTCTCCCGCCCACCACCCTTTTTACCCCACCCCCGTAATTGCGTCATATCGCAGGTGGCCAGCGGAGCTTGATGAAGCGAGAGCTGAGGAATGTCATATATGCTACATTTCTCGTGGGATTCTCTCTGACCGCTCGGCCCCTGTTCAAATGCCTGCAAAGGATAGATGTCCAGTTACTCTTGTCTTTGTCGGTATGACGTACTTCTCCCCCCCCCCCCATCTAAGGCGGGAAGTTAGCTCCACCCCCCCCCTGATTGACAGGGAAAGGAGCGTAGATAATTGATTGGCTAGGGGTCACGTGTGAAAAGTGATGTGAGTGACGAAAGATAGTTTTCTGGACATTCGACTGAGGGTCCTAGTGGTGACCGGTCGACTTTCGATTGAGAGGTCGATAAGAGAGAGAGAGAGAGAGAGAAGAGAAGAGAAGAGAAGAGATCTATCGAGATAACATCCCTTTGATTTTATTCATTTATACTGGATTATTTTTGCATTTTTGGATTACCTTTGCTTTATTCTAAAGACCACCAGATCCCTGTTACGGACTGGTGCCTCTCTGTAAATAAATATTTGATTGTTGTCACTTGAGACTTGTTGAATTGATCATCGTCACTTATTGTACGTTTAATTGCTGGTGAGACTGTGTGTGGCAGAAACACAAATAGAAATACTAGTACAAATTGAGTCAGCCCTCATACTTCTAGATGCAAGCCAGGGGTACCTTCATAGGGGCCCTCAACACTTACTAAGTGATCTTGTCTCATATGTCAATTAAAAATAAAGACATGTAAGTTGTAGTTTCATTTGTATATAATAAATTCAATGATGTACTGCTGAATAAAATCAATTTATTGATTTATATTGATAGGAACTTTCATGTATGGAACGAAGCCTGGTTCTCTCGGTTTGATCTTCCTGAAAACTATGGGGGTTGGCAAGCACTGGATCCTACACCAATGGATTGTAGCGAAGGTTTGAATAAATATGATTTGTGTTATTTAAAGAGAAAGGCCGAATTTCATAGATCAATCTTTAAAATATGAATATGATTAGTATCTAAGATTTTTTGAATTGTGTTTTATGATGGGATATGATATATTTCTACAGGAGTTGTTACGTGTGGACCTTCCCCTGTTGTAGCCATTCTAAAAGGCGATCTTTACCTTGGATTTGAAACGAAGTATCTGTTTGCTGAACTCCATGGTGGCCGTGTCCACTGGCAAGTTGATGCTGATGGTAACATGGAACCATTTATGAATGGTCGAAGTGTTGGTGGCGCCATCAGTACTAAATGTGTTGGAACTATTTCTAGGGATGATTTAACCAGTAAATACAAATATAATGAAGGTAATCGAATACATTCTGCTTAGTTCACCTTGTCTGTTTGGGTTTTTCACCTTTATAATAATCAGCATTTATTTTTTTATCCAAACTTCTTTCTATTGATTAATGGATTTTAACAGCTCTATGTATATTACAAAGGCATGTCAAGTCAGAAGAATGTCTGATGTATCTATAAGCATTTTTTATTCAAATTTTTAAATGATTTTTAATGTTTAAAGGTTTTGTTTGGGGGATTCAAAAATCTAACAAATATTACGAAATATATTATGTCAGTATAATTTAGTCGAGTGTTAATTATTGATAAGTGTTGCTCTTAACTCTCAAGTTAAGAGCCTAAAATGGGGCGACAGGCCAAGTAATATTTTGGGGCTTTAAGCAAAAGAACACATCAAGAGCCATTTTTATATTTTGGTGGCCCTAGGCAAATGTAAAATGGAGCTCCATTATGTTACATTTGGGGGACTCTGGGCCAAATCGCCATCGAACCCGCCACTTAAAAATCTTTGGCCCATAATAGTCCTTGACAATAGTGGCCTTTCTTACTCCCCCCCCCCCCAACACCTTACTGCTAAGTCACCATTAGAACGACACTGAACGTAATGATGTAGATAGTTAACTGGGGGATAGTTAACTGGGGGAAAGTTAACTGGGGGATCGTTAACTGGGGATAGTTAATTGGGGGATAGTTAACTGGAGTTTACTGCCTGTTGAAAAATATTTTAGCTTTTTTTATTTGATCTTTCTTATCAACAGATAATTGTATTTTTCTTCCAGGCAGTAAAGAAGAGGCTCATGTTTTAGAAAAAGCTGGCAAACTTTGTTACAGAAAGACACCGGTATTGGCCAGAGCTGCCAAACAAGACGTTAATTTCAAACTCGAAGGTGGACCTGAAAAAAGCGGTGATATCAAAGTGATTCTAAATGCTCAGAACTCAGGGAATGAAGGACGCTTAGTTGATGTTTATATGGGGGCATTGTCTGCATTTTATACAGGTGTAACAGCCACTGAACTGAAGAAGGTTATCACATCCCTTGTGATAGAACCCAATACAGGTAAAATGAAGCAACCTATCTATTTATGGCAATGATGAGTTAAATTGTGTCATTCTTTTCAAAAATTATTGAAACTTTTACTTCTAAAAAATACATATATATAATTTTGACATTTATGGTAATGATGGACTTTCTTGATTTCCTTTTTTTTTACTATTTTAAATATATGTTATATATTTTTTTTTAAACTAGAAATAATTTATTCAATACTAAATTGAAATAGATATTAACTATACAATTTATTAACTTGTATTTAAAATCTGTGTATGTTCTTTCTGCCATAGAAACTACATCAGTTTTAGAACTCACTTGTGCTGACTACATTGAACAGAAACCAACTGACAGTCATGTGACGTCCTACGTCATGGCTAAAGTCAGAGAAACTGGGCAAAGATATGCCACAGTTCAGACATACACATTAGACAGGCCTCACTTAGATATCAAGGTTAGTGGTGCAGACACAAGTGCCGATATCTTCATTACTACAATCATTTCTCTATTTTTAATAAGCATGGTACTTGACAAGGGCTAAATAACTTAGGGGTCTGACACATGTTCCTGACACCTTAATGAATGATAAAAAACTAATAGGTCTGACACATGTTCCTGACACCCTTTTGAATGATATAAAAAAAAGACCCATGAAATCAAAAAGTATTATACTTCAAAGATATCTCTGCATACTTTACATGTTATATTTTCCACATGTCTATATCTAATTCTTAGTAAACATTAACACCCCACATACTGAGCCAATTAAAAAGTATTTACCTCCTTTAAAATATTTAATATTTAAATTTATTCTTTCATGATTCTATTTTTAGACTGAGGGTAGAGCCATTACTGGTCAGAATTTTACAGTAGTTGTTAAAGTAACTAATACTTTGTCTGTACCATTAACCAATGGAACGATATCTGTTGATGGTCCAGGTCTAGTGAGAGCAACAGGAATTAAACTCAAGTAAGTTTTAACTCTTTCATACAGGTGAAATATGTTTTCTAATTACAAATTTGATTGTATAGTACATCAGGTGTGAGCAGTAATAATTCATGTTGTCGGCTATGCTTCATTTTTATTTATTTTTCCTACAACAATATGAAACATTTAAACTATATTTCCTGTAGGATGAACATTTTGTTTTCAGTAGTAAAAAAAAATGTATTAAATTTATAAGTGCAGGCTGTGGTGAGCAGAGCAAATCCTACAATAGGAAATACTTTTCATTTCACCAAGCTTCAAAAAAATTAAACTCTTTGCCCCCGAAACAATGATGCTGTTCCCCCATGTGATGCTTCTTCTGATATAGACCTTAAGTTTTGTTTAGCCTGTGATTTTTTATTTTCCTGAAATGATTCTTTTATTTATTTTAGCATTTATGATATATTTATAAATAAAGTACATTTTAATATTTATAAATAAATCATCATTTGTGAAAAATAGAATGTTACTATTGCAATAATGTATTGTTATCATTTCACAGGCATCCAGTGGAACCAGGAGAGGAAGTGAGAGAAACAATAACACTTACAGCACGAAGGTCTGGAGTCAAAGAGATCATTGCCGTCTTCTACTGCCGACAAATATGTAATGTGGCAGCAGTTGCGGAAGTTGATTTCATTAAAGATGACAAAAATTAGTCTTATTATAATTATGATAACCTTATCTCAGCTATAACCAACAAAAGCAGTTTAATCTTTTTAGAAACAATTGACCAGCAATATGGCTTTGTTTTTTTTTTAAATGATTCAGTTATATAATATGTCTGTAAAATGAGGCATTTTTCAAAATAATAAGCTGTATTAGTGAAATATCTATCTTATTTTACTGTATGGTTGAATGAAATCACAATCATCCAATCATCGAAGTTTGATTTTTTCACAAGAAGATTGTCATTGAGTGAAATATTTAGCATTCACTGTGTTAACTTATTTTCTGTCTAAATTGTCATATGTTTAAATTAATGTTCAAAAATATGAATTTCTCACTTATTACAGGATTTAGTTTTTAGATGAGACAATCTATTTAGATTGTATACTATTAATTGAAAATTTCTAATTTTTTTTTTTGTAATTACACTTTTATAATAATTTTTATTTATTAAATATTAGTAAAAGATATGAATATTGTTAGTTAAAATGTTTAACAATAATAAACAATATTCCTAGTAATGTTGGTAGATATACCTGTAGTACATGGTGTAGTTAGACATGTTTTTTTAGAGTCTGTAATTTTGAAATTATTATTTTTGTAAAAAAAAAAATGAATAATACATGCTTTTAATAATATATATATAAAGAATATAATTTTTCTAATATATGTACATGTAATTTTTATGCCTATGGCTAAAAAAAAATCTGAAAATTATCTTTCACTTTTGTCATATTGATTAGCAGTTTACAATGATTACTCTTGAAAGATAATACCCACCATTACAGGATTTTCATACAGGTCAAATATTTAAACATTATCTGACATTAAATTTTTTAAGTAATCCTTTAAGAACTAAAAATTTTAAAGAAGCAAATGTACATTAACTATCTCCACATTGATTCTGTTTTTGAAACTCTAAACCCATTCACTAGCAAATAGATATTTGTACCCTGAAAAATTGCTCCGAAAGTAAAAATGTATTTCAAAAAAAGTGATACATTTCTAATAATTATTTTTTTTTTTTTGAATACTGATCATTGTTGTAAAGATTTTCAGTAAAAATAACATTTTAAAACATGTATTTTTCTTATATTGTTTTGAATACTCTTCTAAATCTGTTTAAAATTATTTAACATAAACACTTGTAGGCTGAATGTTTAATAACTTGTTTCCATTTAGTATTATATTGATTTGTTGACTGTCAACATACACCAATGTAATGAGATTCTCTTTCATGATAAATAAAAACAGTGTTGGTGAATATCCCTTCACAGATCTAGTGTGTAATGTGCATCTTTTAAATATTTATTTTATAGTTTATTTTCTTGACTTAAATTAGCATGGAATTTTTAACTCCTTACCATCATAGAACTCACTTTTTAAATAAAAACAGCTAGTGCTGAAATTTATGTTTTCATATCAAAATAAATAATTTTCTCACTGTCAGATTTTTTTAATTTTTACCTTTCTTTTAGCAAAATTACCTTCATGAAAATCGAGATATTGAATGCTAACAGTAAAAATAAGAATAAGGTTGGCATGCTATACAAAATATTATTTGAATATTTAATAAAATATTTTTATTTCTATTTGACAGCCATAACTTATTTCCAGAGAAAAATTTTGTTATTTACGTCTTCGTTTAACTAAAAATTGTTAAAGTGAATAATACCTAGTTTTCAGTTAATATATTGCTAAATTTTTTTATAAATATTTTTCCTTCAATAATAATTAACAATCAGATCAAAATCTTTTATTTTTTTCAAGAAAAGTTCTAACACTGTAATAAATAGCTGTAAAAAGTATTGTTATTTAACAATAAGTGGCTATCAGTACAGCCTGTTTACATATTTGACACTGACCTAGAAAACAATGTTTTAGAATAATTTTTACATGAATACATGGAATACTAAATCTAAAGGACGAGTTTTTTTTTTGTTTTTTTTTTTTTAAAAAAAAGGGGTGGAAGAAATAAACAAATTTTTTTGAAAATCATTTTTAAGTTATAAGTAATTGGATATCAAAGTTGATAGTGAACTTGACTCGTATGATAAGGGTACAAGGTTCAATCTTTGGTAAAGCACATCTGTTGATGTCCATTAATCCCCCCAACGACTACATCCGTTAAGAGAATTTGAAAAAAAAAATGTTTTTTATTAATCTTTATTACATAATATAATTAACATTGTTGATAACAATTTAATTCTTGATTAGCAAGTACAACAAGGATTTTAAATGTATTTCAATATTTTTCCCAGACTAGAAAAAATTCTTTAAAAAAAAAAAATTAGTATAGATAATATTCACAAAAATAAGTTTCAGTTCAATTATGTTATAAAAAAGTCAAATTTAGATTTACAAAAAGTCACAAAATTGTCAATGCAAATGATTTAAGTTGCAAAAAAAAAATATTCAATAGAATAAAATCTTTATCACTTGGTTTCTATTACATTTAATACTATAAGGACATTACTAAATATCACACTCTAGCAAAAAAATCTTATGAGCATAAAAGGACTAAACGGAAAGTGACAAAGGAGCTGCCATAATTTTCTACAATTAAGTATACATCTCAGGCATGAAAACAGAATTGCCATTTACTCAATGACAAATGAAGCCAAGAGATTCAATTCAAGCTGATCATTTTCCAACTTGCTTTATTACTTAAATATTCCCTTATCTAATTAGCATAAAACAAATTGGTAATTAAAACTGACTAGCATTTGCTCATTAATAGTAATTACAAAAACATTTCAAACATTTACAGTAAATGAACCACAAATTATTTTGTCCCAAAACAAGAATAGTTTAAAAAAAAATTAATTACACAGTTGACAATTTTTGTGAAATCTTAATAAAAAAATTTGATGTAGGAAAATTTAAAAAATAAACTCTCGAAGTTAGTGCATGCATAATGTAACTGGAAATATTATTGTTTATAAAAGAAAAATCCATTCAGCTAATAATGCTGAATACAATGACTAATAAATGCATGCAAAATAGCACTCTGAACAGCTCAAAGTTTAAAATGTTATTGCTGTGGAATGTCTATAAGTATTTAGTAAGTAATATCTTCATTCAGTTAAAAGCAGTAGCCATCTTTTTTAATGCTGAATGCAGATTGTCTTCTCCTGGGTGAAAAATTCTGTTGAGTACTTTCCTCCTTCTCGTCCATTTCCAGAATCTTTCATTCCTCCAAATGGCATGTTGAGATCTCTGACCATCCAACAATTCACCCAAACAGTTCCCACCTAAAAATTTGTTGTTTTTTTTTTTTATTAAACAAAAAGATATAACAATTATAATTTTCATTTTGAAAATATGATACAGTATTAAAAAAATGTGGAAAAAAAATCTTTTAAATGTATTTAATCAATTAACATTTTCTGAAAATACATTTGTATTGAATGAAAATGACTTATAGAATAAAACAATTTTTAAAGTGATTGGAGATTCTTTTTATAATAGTGTGGACTTACCTCTAATTTAGGAGCCATCCTATGAACCCTGGAAACATTTTCTGTCCAAATAGTTGCACAAAGTCCATAACGAACTGAGTTGACCCTATCTAATACCTAAACCAAATAAAAGAGACATATTTTACAGTAATTTGTAAACATTGAGTATACATTGGTTATTTTACTGACAATATAAGCTACTGACCTCTGCCTCATCATCAAATGGTACAACACATGTGACTGGACCAAATATTTCATCTGTCATGGCTGGTGCTGAGTCAGGCAGGTCAGAGATGACAGTTGGCTGTACAAAATAGCCCTGGTTGAAAAGAAACCACAAAAACAGTTGCAAGTTACTGTTTAAAATTTAGTTAAAAAATATGATTTCTCTATACTTATAAGACGCATTTATTGTCTGTCTGTCTGTTCCATTTTAAATCAAGATCCAGACAACCAAATAACGTGAAATTTGTTACACATACACATAATTACATGGGGAAGGTTAATGGACAGGTTTCGTTTCATCTCGATGGGTAATTTAATTGTAATTAATTATTTTTATTTTAGTATTTTACTATATTAAAGTAATCTCGACGGCGCCATAAATAAAATTCCTCTGTGACGTCATTTCCCGATGATACATTTTACATTTTTAAATTTTCCTACTAATAAAGTTTAATAGAACTTGCGCGCTGGTGCCGTATCGTGCCTTTATGCTGCAAAGAATCGTTGATTTTTTTTCATGCTCCCTGATTTGTACAGTTTGAGGAAGGTAAAGGAATGAAGAAGGATTATAGAAGAAGTGTGAAGCCATAATAATAAGTATATATATATATATATATATAGAGAGAGAGAGAGAGGGGGGGGAGAGAGGGAGATCGGAGAGGGAAGGAGAGGGAGAGAAAGGGAGGGAAGGAAAAAGAAAGGAAGGGAGGGAGAGAGGGGGTAGGATGGGAGATAGAGGGGAGGGAGGGAGAGGGTGGGAGAGAGGGATAAAGAGTGAGGGGGTTAGGGAGGGAGAGAGAGGAAATGAGGGAGGGAGAGAGAGTTGGAGAGGGGAGGGAGGGAGGGAGAGAGGAGGGGGGTGGACTGGGGGGAGAGTAGGAGGGGGAGAGAGGGAGGGAGAGTGGAATGTATCTACATTTTGTTATAATTGTTTAGTTCTCGGCTAAAACCAGCTTTTAAAGACCGAAAAACTGGTTGTCGAATGCTTCGAGAATCGTAAAAAAAAACAAAAAAAAAACGTTTTTTCAGTTTTTAAAAACCGACAATCCCTAGCAGAGCCTTTGCATAGAGAAATACATGTACCATAGTATAACTTGGTTATTTGGAATAGGTCAATGTAATCATATAAGCCTATTTTTAGTTGATTTTTTTTCTTTCAACAGCCTATTAGATATACCTGTATAATAAAAAGAAAGAAAAAATGTAAGATTAAAGGGGATTTGAATTCTGGCAGCCAGATTATCATACTTATTCCGTATGGCAATTAAAGGGAATCCATGAATGACATTTTTACAGGTTATTAAAAATTGCTGGATTTTTTTTAACTTACACTTAGTTGGACTTAGTTAGTCTAACTAATAAGGGGAGGTGAGAAGTAAACGAAATGTATTTAACTAATAAGGGGAGGTGAGAAGTAAATGAAATGTATTTAACTAATAAGAGGAGGTGAGAAGTAAGCGAAATGTATTTAACTAATAAGGGGATGTGAGAAGTAAACGAAATGTATTTAACTAATAAGGGGATGTGAGAAGTAAAGGAAATGTATTTAACTAATAAGGGGAGGTGAGAAGTAAACGAAATGTATTTAACTAATAAGGGGATGTGAGAAGTAAACGAAATGTATTTAACTAATAAGGGGATGTGAGAAGTAAAGGAAATGTATTTAACTAATAAGGGGAGGTGAGAAGTAAACGAAATGTATTTAACTAATAAGGGGATGTGAGAAGTAAACGAAATGTATTTAACTAATAAGGGGATGTGAGAAGTAAAGGAAATGTATTTAACTGACAGACTACATTCATGAAATACAAAGTAATTACAAAGTCAGGATATGATGGGAAAAGGGTGTACCAGTAGACACTAAACTATAACTACATGTACTTACATTTTGACACCTGTCTGGCAGACTCAAGGGGTCTACACCATGTCCACATTTGACTGAAGCCCCTCCAGCTTTAGCTCCCTCAATATAACTAATAACCTTCTCTCTGTGCTGTTTGCTGATTAAAGCTCCACAAAATGTGTTTTGGTCCTTGGGATCACCCACTATCAAAGATCTAATAGAAAATAGAAATATTTTTGATGAACTCACTTATTCCATAAAAATTATACATGTACATGTATGCTCAAGGGTGCCATGAGGTCAATGACAGATGCTTGACACATTATTATATATTTGATAACACTAAGACTTTTTATGTGACCAAGCGCCACATTTGTACACCATAAAAATATTTATTGTTATGTTTCACAACGCTGATATAAAATTCACATCAATTGCATCTTTGTAAAAGCTAGATTAAATTGATAGAAAAAATTATTTTGACAAAATCAAAAATTAACACTTTATCGTTCTTTGATTTTTCAAGGATATTTACCCGAAATTGGGTTACCTTTATTTTTCATATCTGTTTTATATTAGTGTAAGTTATTTATGATATGTTATATATCAAATTAATCAGAAATGAATGGGCTTTATAGATATGGTAATTAATTTTAAATTAGATGATTATTTATTTTATTTTTCTTTTCTATGCTCCTCCAATACGCCTTCAAGGATTGCAGCGAGGGTGTTTACATCCATACAAGGTTCGATGGCAAGTTCTATAATATAGCCCGCCTCCGTGCAAAGGCCAAAGTCACAAAGGTCCTAATTCGCGAGCTGCTCTTTGCTGATGATGCAGCCTTGACATCACACGCTGAAGACGGACTGCAGCAGCTTGTCACCCGCCTCTCCCATGCATGTAAGGAGTTTGGACTGACTATCAGCCTGAAAAAGACGAATGTCATGGCACAGATACACCCCCAAGCAATGACATCGATGGGCAAACCCTAGAGGTCATCGAAAACTTCACCTACCTCGGGTCCACCATCTCCAGCTCGCTATCCATAGACCCGGAGATTAACTGCAGAATCGCTAGGGCAGCCACAGTCATGGCGAGACTAAACCAACATGTGTGGAAAAACCCCAGCCTCACCGAGAATACCCGACTGCGCGTCTACCAGGCCTGCATACTCAGTACCCTCCTCTATGGATGCGAGACGTGAACCACTTACGCGAGGCACGAAAGGAAGCTAAACAACTTCCACATGAGGTGCCTGCGACGTATACTGCAGATAAAGTGGCAAGACAAGATCCCCAACACTGGGGTGCTGGAGAGGGCCAACATGAGCAGCTTGTTTGCAGTTCTCAGCGAGAGACGCCTCAGATGGCTCGGTCATGTCAAAAGAATGGCCGCAGGCCGCATCCCGCAGGACCTACTCTATGGCGAGCTAGTTACCGGCCAGAGGAAAACAGGGCAACCTAAAATGCGCTACAAAGACACCTGCAAAAAAAGATATGAAACAGTACTCCATTAACCCCAACTCCTGGGAGAGCCAAGCAGCCGACCGCCAGTCCTGGAGGCTCGCTGTCCGGCAGGGTTCATTGCTCGCAGAGGCTGAGCGACAGGATAATGCTGCCCTGAAAATATCAAGGCGGAAGCGGAAAAAAGAACAGCTACAACAACAGCTACAACAACCAACTATTTTCAAGTGCGACAAATGTGGCAGGGATTGCCACTCCCGAGTCGGACTGCGCAGCCATTCCCGGCGGTGCTTGTAGACTCAACTTAGCTACACCATCATCTCTCGAGACGGACGGATGCCCACAACGGATTTATTTTATTTAATGAACTTAAGATTAAACTTTTCTTTTTTGTTCAGAGCAACTTTCACACACACTCTCACAAAGGCTATAAAGAAAAAAAAAAATATACACAAAATTAGTGCAATTGAAGTTTATTTTTATTTCACCACATATATTACACAAAATGTGCAAACATGAAACAAATTGAGTTGCAAAAAACAAAGTTATTTAAGTTTTTTTTATACATGCATTTTTTAAATTTTTTTTAAGAAAAATCAGTGTCACCCCTAACTTTTTTTTAAAGCTATAAGTGTGTCAAATTATATATCAAATTCAGCAGAAATAGATGAGCAATCTATATAAGTATTTTATTTACATATGCTGCACAGTTTTTTAATCATATATGGATAAAATGTAAAAATAATTTTTTTTTTTTTTTTTTTACAATTTTAGTACATTCAAACAATGAAGAACAATTTTTTTACAAAGATATAATGAAAAGTATTGAAGTATATGTACAATAAATCTAACACAATCTATAAAAAAAATTAAACAAATCCCTAAAGATAAATTTTGGCAGTGAACTTGTAAAGACATGCTAGTGAAACCATTTTCTTTTTCCGCAGAATAAAAAACAACTTATTAATTTATTACTTTAAGATATTTTATGCTAAAACAATGTGTTAAATGCATACAGAATATTTAAAGGCATATAAATATAGACAAGAAATATTTCAAAACAAAATATTATCAAAACCACATTAAAGATTCAAGTAGCAAATTTATAGAATAAGGTACATTTTTTTCTGTTTCAACAGTTCCAAAAAAAATATCCACATAAATCCTATACCATTATCCCACAATAGATTTACACAATCCCATTACTACATTATAAGCTAACCAATTCTGAGCATTCTTACTTTTATCTAACTCCTTCCCTGTATAAACCTCAAGATTATACATAAACCCATAACTAGAACCTACTAACATCCATTCTTTTCCTCCCATGTGATTTTTAGGCCTATCCGATATTGAAACAGATTTCTCGTTGTTCCTCATCTGTACAGCCTAGTTGTAGGTTTCTTTTCATTTGCCAGCTTCACTGGTGATTCCCTGCACAATTCCCATCTTTGCAGCTGCTGTCACATGATCTGAGAACAGGGCTAATCTGACAAGCTCGTCTGAAAGATACCAGAGATAATTTTCAAGGACTTTTCTTGCATCTGAACTGATGTCAGGATCGATGATCTAGTAACTGCTGAGATCAGTCCACAGCTGTAAATCACTGGATGGAGCTTCAGTTGCACGAGGACCAGTTACCCAATTCTTGGTGTAAATTAGTGCACCAAACTACAAAGCGCTCAACTTGGGCTTCTTCTTTGTAAGCTTTAATACATCTGTTTGGTTGCGGAAGAGATTTATTTTCGTGGCATACATTAATTTTGCCATCCAGCGAGCACGATGTACTGGTCCTGGAGCCCTCCAGTGGATTGTACACGGTGGATGTCCCAAACAATCAGTGTCAACTTAATAAGCTCCATGTAATCATCTTTGACTTGTTCCTTTAAGGTGCTCTTTGGTCAGGACTGCAATGGTTACGTGATAAACTGGAAGCTTCAGGTGTCACTTGGAATTATGAAAAATTCTGCCTGGTAGTGACACTCCAACAGCCTTTGAATCGTTTGAAAAGAGGGATATCTGTGGAGTTTGAAGGTCCAAAGCAGATAGTGAAAACCTTTGACAAGACAAGGCCAACACATACTCCATTTATTCTGCCGGTATTTACTGAGTTTGTGTCAAAGCACATAGCTTTAACCCTCTCAACCAGCTGCCACACCATCAACAATTTGTGAACAGCATTTGCTTCATTCTCACCAGTTCCAGAGCTCACCTTAGGTACACCTAACAGTTTGTCCATCCCATCACCTGAAACTAAAACTGGTAGCCTGTCAACTGAGCCCTCCCCAAATATTGCTGGAAGTATCTTTGCATCTAAATGGATTACTAATGGGCAAGTTGGCTCAAAATTATCTTTCATTGCTTTAGAAATTTCATGTCCAGCACTTGACTGTGCTCGTTGAATAGTGTTACGTAAAATAGAAAGTGCATTTGGATCGTGACAAATGGCTGCAGCAATAGGAATAAGTAGTCAAACAGTTTCACAATCAGATGTTTTATTACGGTCAAAGGCACTTGTTACACTTGGATTGAACAACTGGTCTTTATAGGTTTTCTTTATATGAGTTATTTTGTCTTGCTGTTAACCTGATTTGCTAATTTTGGTCGGTATATACTCATCGTCATATTTAGTTTCATCATCAACAGGAAGTAATGACATAGAATAGTTAAACAGCCAACCCTAAGTAAGTAAAATATAACACAAAGAACTTGATAATATGCAAAATGTAAATTATATGAAAGTTCTGCAATTTTTGATGAAATTTTGAAAATCCATGGTCGTTGAGCATTACCTTGCAGTTGGCACAAGAGGCTGAAACTCAGCCCTAATTAAAGGTTCGCTATAAGGAAAAAAGTTAGAGGGTGTCTTGCTCTGTAGGTGAAAGTTGAGTTTTTTGGGCCACCCTAATATATATATATATATATTTTTATATATATACATATATATTATACATAAACTATAAATGCTAAATGTGTACAACAAAGAATTGCTACTGGATAATCTGTGCTGTCAAAGAAATCTGAATATCTGTAAATAAATGAAGAGGGGAAAATCGCAGATGACTAGTAACATTTCAAAAGTTCACCTCATTTCAATTTTACTAACAGAACACTATTTTTTTGTTCTTTAAATAATGCATACTAACCTGTTGTAGTTAACTTTATATCTTTTTCTTGTGGCTGTTGTGTCTAAGATATGATGGGTCCAGCCAGTATCAACATCTATAGAATCATACCCTCAGCAAGGGACATGTGTACATTGTTTATAATGAAATAAATATATATAACTTAATTATATATAAACCTAAAATAAATAATCAGTTAAATAGAAACTGTATAGGGATGTACAAGTAATGATTTGTAGCATAATGATTATAAGAAGTTATTGATTTAATAAACATAGCTGTTCAATCAGCTGATTAGGTAAACAAGCTGAAGTAAAAAAGGCCATCAATTATTTTTTTTATTTTTAGGCCAAAATGTGAAATATAACACATGTCAACTATTGAAATAATCATAAAATATATCCATAATTATAAATTTCCAATTCTAAATTGTAAAAATACATTGAAATGTAAAAAAATTCTGTTAGGCAAAAAACTTACCAAGTCGGTTAGGAAGAATGCTGAACATATGGAGCAATAATTTTCTTTTCTGACCAAAAATAGTCCTCATCAGCAATCCATTCGAAAGAGGAATCCTTAACAGACATTTTAATATCATTTTGATGTTACTAGAGCTTATTTTCGATCAAGGAACAAAGATTTTCGAGTTGAGTTATTCAACAAGTGCTTCGAGAAATTTCCAAACATGGCGGACAGAAACTCGTCTCATTACGATGTTTTCAAAGTATTTTTTTTATAAAAATACTTTATATTCTTTTAATTTTAACATGGTTTTTTTATTATTTTAACCATTTTTATACAATAAAAAACTATAAAAAATTAAAAAATTTAAAAAATATGATAAAAAAAATTAAAATGAAAACTCTAATTAATGAAAAACTGCGTAAACATCCGATCTCTTTGTATATGAACGTTACAGTCTTAAGAACAAAGTCAGGTGTTTAATACAAAAGTTTACCGTACTATTATACCTTGTTTTAGTTACAAAGGCCTCCAAAAATTTCTCATAAATACTCCTCTGAATGAAAATGCGACTGGTACATAAACAAACTTCACCTTGATTGACAAAACTGGACCTAGAAACCCAAATATAAAAATACAGTGAAATGTGGTTATAACGAACGTCAGTGTAACGAATTATTCAGTACAGCGAATTTTTTTTTCGCCCTTCCCCTTGGCTTATATAACATCTGTTAAAAAGTGTCGTTGTAACGAATTTCGAATTTCGTGTTTTCAGTATTGCGAAAAAAATAGCCGTTTTGCAGATATTTAATTTTATCCCCTTACCAAAAAAAAAATTTTAATTCGGCAAATTTCTATAACTCAAGTTAACTTGAACTCAAACAACATTCACATTTACTAAATAATGGGAGGGGGGAGTGTGAGAGGAGTAAGATGTTATGGTAACCTTTAACCTCTACTGATGAGGATAGTAAACATAAATTCCACCATGTGCAGTACTGAGACAAGTTTCGTCTTGGGACGCGGGGGGGGGGGGGGGGGTGAGTGGGTGTGTCACAATTACGTAACAAACGGAAAGGGTGGGGGGGGGGGGTAGATGAGAGTTTTAGCAAGGTCGGGAAGGGGAGAGGAAGAGAGTTAAGACGTCACGAGACAGCCAAGGGACGGCGGGCACAATTACGTAACAACGAACTGGGGGGGGGGGGGGGAGTGGATCGGCGGTGGCTGTTACGAACGGGGATGGGTGAGAGGAGAATCATTTTAGCAATGGTAGAAAGGGGAGGGGGTGGAGAGAGATAAGATGTCAGCCACCTGCACGTAGAGAACGTCACAAGTAGTGAGTACGTAGGATTAATTAAAAAATCAATAAACCAGTGTTATGTTTGTGTGCGGGGAAGGGTGCGGTAATTTGAAAGAAGCAAGACACTTTTTTGGGAGGTATGAGAAAGACATAATGGATTTGATGTGTATGGCGGTTATAAGCAAGTAATTAAGGGTAGCATTTCCCAACTACCCAGCCAGGCAATGTTCTTTCAAACATCAACCAGACTGCAGTTGAAAAAATGATTAAAAAGTAACTTGACAGTTTTAGTAAAAAGCAATGTCATTGTTTTGGGTAGGGGCTTGATTAATGCTTAGGGTCGCATTTTGCGAATATGGCTATTAACAATATTGTTTAGAATAATGGCGACGGGTAAAGACTTGATGGACAGAAGACTGCATTCTGGTTGTTGGGGAATATTTAGAACGATCTTTTATGCTTGGGAGTGTTCAGAAGAAAATTACAGACTTTTTCAGGTGACTTCTGTGTGTTTGTATTATTTGACATTTTCTTATAATAAAACTGAATCCAGTTAAAAAAATATTTAATTATTTAATAAATGTGACAATATGAGTAAGAGAGCCGTAATGGGCACATTGCACAGGTTTCTTATAAATCAAGGGAAGTAAGTCATGTTGAATAACTGTTGCACAAATAAATGAGTTATGTCCCTTAGTTCAATGACGTTGGCGGTATGCATTAAAATCAGAAAATGTCGTGGCCCCCCCCCCCCCCCCCATTTCAGTGCAACAAATTTTCAGTATTACGAACGAATTTTGAGTCCCCGTGAATTTCGTTATAGCGACATTTCACTGTAATTGTTTTATTTTTTGTCATAATGACAATTTCAATAATGGGTAGATGTGAAAAAATTATTTACATGAAAATATTACACTTAATACTGGGGGAATACACTATTCTGAAAATAGGAGGTAAACGTAGGCTGAAATATTTTCAAAATTGAAAAATTAAAAAAAATAAATATTTATAAAGAACAAATTGTAATTAAACTTTGTATACAATTAAACCAACAGCAATTATATTACTTACACATAAAAAGTAATAAAAGATTTTCAAAACATGTAGCAAGAGTAGGTCAGTAATTTATGTACATGTACAGCGTTTTTTTATCTGTCAAAAAAGACTGATAATTGAAAACTTAAATTCCAGATCATGATATTTTAAACCAAAAAGATTATTGAGCATTGAATGACAATAACAGTAATGTAATAATAATGTTTGGCTATAATAATTATATTTGGCCCAGAGATTTAATAGTTTTAATTATCTGGCCACTTAGCGGAAGTTAGCTCAGCAGATGAGAACTATTTCAGACTAGAGACGACTTGAGATTTTGATCAGGAGGAAGACGAGCATTGTTCACACATCATTTTTCATTTGAGCATGTATGTAATAAATAAGAATAAATAAATATATATATATATATAAAAGTCTACTAAGTGCTTTCTACATGTGATTCGTCTTATATATATGTGGACACTCAATATAAATTTAACACACACTCAAGTCAAGTTGATCAAATCATAAACTCCGAAGAGACAGAATTAAATAGTAATTGATGTACACCTACCAGAAGCAGAAGTGACACAGAAATAATAATATACATACAATTGTTTACAATAAAGAAATATACCTATGACAAGTAAATAAGTAGCAGTTGTTAATTCTCATCACAATTTAGTATTATCTTACCTTATAGTTGTTTCCAAACACTTGTTGAAATTGCAATCATCAAAAATAATGGCCGCATTTTTCCCACCAAGCTGTATTGGTTGGAACAGAAAAATCAGCTAAGTTTAAGTATCCGCTAAATTTAAATACATGTATTAGCTAAATTTAAGAATCAGAATACGAAGTATAAGTGAGCAAAACATCCTTTGTAATAATAAGTGTTAATGAAACAGTTAAAATAAATATTTTACAGTACAATCATCAATAGTCAATGTATCTGTTTTAATAATCTTCCAAGGTTTATGGTAATCTATCGTCAAAAAAACAAATGACAAATAAAACTTAAGTCTAAGAATGTTGCCAACAGTGCGTTGAAGATTTAGTAGAGAAAGGTTTTGTCAGAATTATTTTGGGTGTCGCTATGATGTGTTCATATTTTGTTAAACAACAGCAGTTAAAGTGTTAATACATGTATAATGCTGAACATTTATCACTGGAATTTTTTTAAATTATACTTTATTATTGATGAATGAATAATGACTTCTGTTTGTTTAGCTTACATTTACTGTAATCAACATCTATGTTCACAATAATTTGTTTCTTCAAAGCAAATAAAAATCAGAAACTAACTTCCAGTGAAAACTTTTTGTTCAGATGTGCAGCATTCTTGCGTATGACTTCACCAGTAGCTGTACCTCCAGTAAATGAGATCAAATGAACCTGAGGATGTTCAACTAAAACTTTACCAGCTGTCCAGCCATAGCCATAGACAATGTTGATCACACCTTTAGGTACTCCTAAGCAGAGATAAAAAAAAAAAATCATACATCGCAGAGAAGATTTTTTCATTGTTGCACTAATAACATCAGATTTTTTTTATCATTTTAAAATAATTTTAAATTAAAAAAATGTAAACAAACAAAAATAAGACTGAAACTTTTAAAAACTTGAGGTCTAAGATACAGCCCAACCCCAATAAAAGATGTTAAGCAATTAAATGTAAATTTATGAAGAAATTTTGTAAGTACTCATTTTTTTTTACTTCAAACAACTGATATTAAGAATTACATGACATTCTTACCTGCCTCTTGGAAAATCTTACACAACAACTGAGATGAAACTGAAGTCATCTCACTAGGTTTAGCTACCACTGTATTCCCACAAGCTATGGCAGGAGCTATCTTAAAACTGAGTAAGTACAGAGGCAAGTTCCATGGACTGATCAGCCCAGCCACACCCACTGGACACTTTACTGTGTAGTTAGTGGCAGAAGCCTCAAGCTGCACAGATGACCTGCAAATATCCCAAAAAGTGGTACTTGTTCACAACGTGTGATGGTGATGTTTAGAACCTGATGAATTTTTTACATTTTTCAGAGCTTTAAGATTAAAGCTTACAATGTTTTTGTTGCTTTAACAAGAAAAAAATCGTTGAAAATAAATATGCTACAGAAATCACCCATGCGTAACCTTTAAATAAGCCATCCTCTCAATCAAGCCTACACATGTACCATTTTAGCATGCAATATCAACAGCTTTAAAATGCAGTTGTTTTATGTAAACATTTAGGTGCACTTAATATAGATGCATAGAACATTTTGATTTGAACCTAGTATTATTAGCTTACCAAAAAACAAATGCATTTAGTTAGCATTTAGACTAGGGATGTGACGAAGTTTGAATTCGAATCCGACAACATTCAAACTTTGACGTTTTTTGAGCAAATTCGAATCCAACGGATTTTTTTGTTAAATTCAATCGGATTCGAATTTGAAAAATTACCGTTTTCAGATCAAACACGGACATAGAAATCGTAACTAAAATTAAAAAAAAACCTAGAGACTTTCAAAAACCTGAAAGAAAGAAAACAGGTAAAACTAAACTCCTTGACCCTTACTCAGCTGTCCATAGATTAGACGTCGTATTTGGTCAAGAACATATTTTAGATACACCCCTCTCGCCAAACATTGGTATTCCTCATTTTTGCCAAGTGTTGACCAAATCCGCATCCGCATTCGAATCCGACGGATTTGTATTAGCCAAATCCGAATCCAACAGATGCGGATTTTCATCAGCTCCGTCTCATCCCTAATTTAGACATTTGGGTATAATAAGATCCTACTCTTTTGCTATTTTATTTATAACAGCTTTACTCCAAAAAATGTAAAGTTGATTTGTAAAACTATACTATAGTTGATTAAATAAAGATTTAAAATTTCAAGGATTTTTCAGCATGGCTAAAGATATTTTGGGAAATGCTAAAAATAAGTTATTGGTTATTTCTAACTCTGTGTTAAATTGATTTTTCATCACAACGAAAAAAATAACTTATCTTCACATGTTGTCTAGCATAAAATATTCTGCACTCATAAGTTTAACTATTTAAAGTTCTATCTAAAGCACAATTAGCAAAGTTTTCAGTAATTTAAAGTTAGGGGAAAAGACTGTTTAACAAGTCTAAAATATTTAGTTTTCTATTTTTCCTGCTCTAAAAACTTGGTGTGTTTTATGGTCAAGTGAGATAGTTCATAAAATACTGTGAATATTCCCCTATGACTTAAGAAAGCATAATAATCTGCTCTTGTATTTATTATATTTCTGTAAAAGACACATGTTGTATTAGTTCTTAATAACATAGGGATTTATCTTCACCATGTAAACGGTCACCGGTTAATGTAAAATCTTACGTATTCAAATCATGGAGACAATATGTTGCAAAATATCTAAAATTGTGAATCAAGCGTGGAATATCAATTCTTTTTGCCAATGACACCGGCTTTCCTTGATCATGGGACTCAACTTCGGCAAACTCTTGAAGTCTTGCTTCAATTAAACCTGCTATTTTTAGCATCAACTTTGACCTCTGTTCAACAGGGGTAGCTGACCACCTGCAAAAACAAAGATACAAAATATCATTAATTTGAAGTCAATGAGAAAATATTGATAATTAAAGTGAGTTTTCTGTCAAAATAACTTAATGAGATAAAAATCTTATTAAACTCATCATTTTATAGTATATTATTTTTAAAAAATACTTCTGAATTGGCAGCTGGGTTAGCATGTTTTCATTTAATGCATAGATATACTCAAGGCCAATGCCATTTATATATTTTAAATTTTCTCAGCCAACATGTTTTTAAATAATTAAATTCATTGTGTTTTTCATAAGCCACTTCCAGGGCCTCTGAATTGCACATGGGTTGCTTCCGCTTATGAGAAAATGATCTGTAACAGTAAATAAGTGATTCACCCTAGCTTTAAGTTACTCACTGAGGAAAAGCTTTTAATGCAGCTTGAACAGCTTTATCAACATCATAAACTGAGCTATTAGCAACCTTGGCCCATACTTCACCAGTTGAGGGATCAAAGCTATCTAAGTATTCATCCGCAGTTAAGAACTCTCCATCAACAAAGTTGTTAACTGTTACCAATGCAGACATTGTGAATCCAAAACCTGCATTTAAAATTATTAAATTACAATACAGCAGTACATGTCCACTGGCCTATTATATTACGATAAATTTTAAAAATGTCTTAATTTGTACATCAAATTTTCACATACACACAAAAATGAACTATTCACTAATTCAATATACTATATTTAAATTATATAGCCTAAACATAACCTTATTATTTGTGGTATTTGGATAAAAACCCCAGCGGACTATACCCCCCAATGGACCTAACCTCCACTTTTATTATAAAATCTATTATTTGGCCCCAATTTTTTTTATAAAATGTTATATATATATAATAGCCGGATGTAAATTTATATAAAAATATGTATTTTTAAGTGAATTCTTTTTCAAAGAACCCCAATAAACTGCATTTGCCCTTTGAGCCAGAGTGGTCAAAAGTCAATCTTTTGGTAGCTTTACATCAACAAACAGCTTATTGTACCAGGTAAAACAACAAATTTTGCCAAAGGTCAAGGCTGACCATATTTATATTCTACTTTTTATTTCTGGAGACAAACATTTTATAGCAGAAGGTAAAACAAACAGTAATTAGAACAACAGTAGATGAGTAGTCATAAATGATAAGCCAATCCTTTCTTTAGGGCTAATTTAGGTAATACAAATAACATAGTTATATAGGAACACGCCTATTGATACTACTTTTGTATTACATATGTTGACAGACATGATGATCTCTCAAATCTATGACTATCAATAATACAGCCTTATATACAATCTTAATCTTCATCCAAAAATATTTTGGGGGTTTAGTCCGTGGGCGGCGTGGGGTATTGTCCTACACTGGCAGTGGCTACTGAGTCATATGATTATTTGTATGGAAAAGTATGGTTACATTTAAGCAAACGATATTCTGGTAACTATCTACCTCGCGAGATATTAGCTTAATGCACGGATCATGTAGTCTAGCGCCTAAAAATAATGTAAATCGTGCCTCTCTCTTTTACTTTTAAAATCTCTATCCTCACTGTGACACTGACTGCGTGAATACATGGCTGTACTGACCAATCACGTACACGTTAAAATTAACCAGCAAATTAATTGATGTATCGCCACTTATACAAATAGAAAAAAAAAATGGTCTAGACACATTCTTTGCATATGAAATTTATAACGCAAAAAGTAAAAATAAAAAAAAAATAAAAAATTTACATGAATCTAATACAAAGGTCTTACCAAATCTCCAACCAAAGTAAACTAAAAACGAAAGTTAGTCGGACACAACCGGAAACACATCTTGATATTTATTGGCTATACGGGAAAAAATCTGCAGGCTTAATGTATTCACATTGAGATTACTCATCACGGATGTAGTCTTGTTCAGCAAAACAATTTACAATGGGATGCCATTAAATGAGGGTTACTAGATGGAAATTCGCCAGAACAACCCGTTGATGAAACCGATAAAGAACTACCTACATCATCGCAAACCTGAACCATCATCCAAGTGTTACCCTTCATAGTCCTTTCTGTGGGTTTATAGTCTTAGTGGCGTCCATCTATTCTATAAGTCATCATCGAATTTTTTTAATTTATTTTTGGTTTTATCATTGGTTGACCTGTGTATCCTTGGCTTGTGAGTTGAGTTCGCTATTATCAGTTGTGTGTAGGCCTATGTTGGGATGTTGGCCAAGATTGTTGTCAATAATTGAATTTAGTCAGCAAGTCACTGCAAGTAATGACATATCTAAAAGAACTACAGCTGTGATGCTCAATTACTAGGTCCTACAATTAGCGGAAAGGGGGTGAAGTTTGTTATGTAACGATATATTTGGGAAGAGAGGTATATTTATACTTATTTATTCGTTTTTATAAGTTTGTATTTTGGGGTGGGGATTGTTAAACAATTGACCTAATTTTACTGGGGGTTGGGGGGGGGGGGGGCGAAAGTTTGACATTTGGAAGGGGAGGGCTCGAAAAGTGCTAAAATTTGTTGACGTAATTTATTGACAAGCCATAACATCCCGTTAGAAATCTGAAAAATTAATCTGTCAATCTCCGTAATCGACTGACATTTGTACCCAACATTTAAAAAAAAATATATTGAACAAATGTCTGAAACAAACATCACGGGAAATAAGTGTTTCGAAAAAAAAATTTTTTTGGTATATAAAATAATATTATAAGTATAGGAACAGAGGCGGATTTAGGGGTTCCAGTGAACCCGATTGCTTTGTCACTTTTTCTAAAGGGCTCACTATATATTTTGTTCTGCGCCATGGGCTTCATAAGTCCGCCTCTATGTTGGACCGATATTTGTTTGAGTTGACAAATGGTACCAACTACAAGCCGTAATCTGACTTTACCGTTACCGTGGCCACATTTTAAATTGTAATCTATTTATAACTCACCCCTCTATTTATGTTTGTTTACAAGAGTTATAGTCTTATGCATTGATCGAACTACATACAGTACTTTCTGTTGTATTGTTGTCATAAATGAAATATTTTCTCGAGCCGGTGATGGCTAAGACTTAGGGGCTCCAACTTGTCATAGAACGACCTTTTACAACTTCCCCTTAACAACTTCTGAAACCCGACCAACGACTCAATCAAAACTCTGACTTCTGCAATCTAATGATGTTTGATAACAAAATTAAGCCACTCTATATTATATGCTGGGTTGTCCCATCCTATCCCATCCCATAGTAATTTATGCCTGTCCCTTCCCATGGGATTCCCTTGATATTCTGCATGGAATGCCGTTGAAATACTGGTCACTGTGTTGCAATACCGGTCACTGTGTTTCACTGTGTTACAATACCGGTCACTGTGTTGCAATACCGGTCACTGTGGTACAATACTGGTCTCTGTGTTTCACTGTGTTACAATACCGGTCACAGTGTAACAAATTTCACGTTATTTGGTTGTCTGGATCTTGAGTTATAAGGGAACAGACAGACAGACAGACAGCAAATGCCTCTTATAAGTATAGAGATACTAGTTGCAAGTACCCGGCTTTGCCCGGGTTTAAAAAAAGGTTTTCTGTTTACCTTCTGTTTTCTCCCTACCCCCTCTCTCAATTCCTCTCTCTCCCTCCCTCCCTCCCCCTCTCTCCCTTTCTCCCTCCCTCCCCCTCCCTCTCTCCCATCTCTCTCCGTCTCTCTCCCATCTCCCTCTCTCCCCTCTCCCCCTCCTTCTCTCCCCCGTCTATCCTCCCTCCCTCCTCCTTCCCTCTCTCTCCCCCCTGCCCCCTCTTTCTCTTTATCTCTTCCTCCCATTTCTCCCATCCTCTCCCTCTCTCCTTCCCTCCTCTCTCTCTCCCTCCCTAAACCCTCTCTCCCTCCTTTCTCCCTCCCTCACCTTTCCACCTCTGGCTCCCCCCCTCTCTCCCCCTCTCTCCCCCTTCCTCCCTCCCTCATTCCCTCTCCCCCCTCCCTGCCCCCTCACTCTTTATCTCTCTCCCTCCCTCTATCCCACCCTATCTATCCCTCCCTCCCCCTCTCTCTCCCTCCCTACCCCCTCTCTCCCTCCCTTCCTTTCTCTCTCCCTCTCCCCCCTGCTCCCTCTCCCATCTCCCTCTCTCCCCTCCTTTTCTCCCCCCTGTCCATCTCCCCTCCCTCCTCTCTCCCCCTCCCTCCTTCCCTCCCTCCTACCCTCCTTTCCTCTCTCTCTCCCCCTGCCCATCTCTCTCTCTCTCTTTATCTCTCTCTTCCTATCTCTCTCTCTCTCTCTATATATATATATATATATATATATATATATATATATATATATACTTATTATTATGGCTTCACACTTCTTCTAAAATCCTTCTTCATTCCTTTACCTTCCTCAAACTGTACACATCAGAGAGCATGAAAAAACATCAACAATTCTTTGCATCACAAAGGCACAATACAGCACCAGCGCGCAAGTTCTATTCGATCATAGGGAAATGACGTCACAGAGGAATTCTATTTATGGCGCCGTCGAGATTACTTTAATATAGTAAAATACTAAAATAAAAAAAAATTAATTACAATTAAACTACCCATCGATATGAAACGAAACCTGTCCTATAACCTTCCCCATGTAATTATGTGTATGTGTAACAAATTTCACGTTATTTGTTTGTCTGGATCTTGAGTTATAAGGGAGCAGACAGACAGACAGACAGACAGACAACGAATGCGTCTTATAAGTATTGAGATTAGGGCGTCCCAGAAATGTTCGGAAATTTTTTTTTTAATCTTTGGTGTCTCACCCCCTGAAATGTGTCTCTTGGGTACAATGAGTGAATTAGTGAATTTGTAGCTCATTTGAACAACATTTAGAGGTCCCACAAGAGCTTTTAAAATTCCAGTATTAGGCCAACATAAAAATCCAGACGAATCGTGGCTCAAATAATTTGCAGTTTTTGCATGCCATATATGAATAAAATGAAGTTTAAATATAGGCCTACTTATATTTACCTCATTGATTCCATTAACTAGAGTTGAAATTGTGTGATTCTTAATTAGAAAAATGAGTTTCTGAGCGTCAGAAACAATTTACCAGGGATGTTGGAGATGCAGCAAAAGATGCTACACCACAGTGCCGTCACCATGGGTTACCATCAGGTTCAAGTGTAGAGTCAGCAGTAGACATAGAACAGTAACTGGATATAGGTGGTTCTGACAGGGACACAGACACACATTCAATGACATCATCCATTTGTCGAGATTCGAGTGACGATGCAGAATCTGATGAAGAATTTGTCATCCAATCAGCATCATCAAGCAAAACAAATTCTGCAACACGACATCGCAGACGAAGCATCATATCACCAAAAGTTGCTGCAGTGCTGGACAGAACGAACACCAGCATTAGAAAATCAACAATGATACTTGCATCCGCATTCAACGAAGCTGGTGTTCCGACATCTGACACAGTATTTTCCAAGAGCACAATGCATCGTCATCGCAAGCTTCGTCGTCAACAAGCTGCAGCACTTATAAAAGAAGACTATATTCCCTCAAAATCAATTGTTCATTGGGATGGTAAGGTATTGCCCGTTGTTACCGGAAAGGTTACCAACAACGTCGATTGATTACCTGTCCTGCTGTCATCACTTGTCGATGACACTACAAAGCTTCTTGGTGTTCCCAAGTTAGCATCCGGGTCCGGGTCAGGACGGGCAGCTGCTGATGCAGTATATGATTATATCAAATCGTGGAAGTGTGAATCTATGGTCATCGGCATGTGCTTCGACACTACGGCTTCCAATACTGGAAGACTCAATGGAGCTTGCCCTCTGTTAGAAGTAGCCCTGGGACGTAATCGATTATGGATGGCATGCCATCATCACTTGTTGGAAGTACTCCTTTCCGATGCATTCAATGTTTGTCTTGGACCATCCACTGGACTAGAGATTTTTTTTAAAGAGGTTTCAAGAAAAATGGCAAGAATTAAACCACACACCCGAAGCCAGATCCACCCCTTTGATAATCGTGTCTGATTCGATTAAAGAATTTATCAAATGTCAACTTGAGCTCAGTCATTCACGTGATGATTATTTGGAATTTCTTCTGCTTGCTGCACAAATGGTTGGGTTGGAGGTTGATGTCAGCATTCGCAGACCTGGTGCCCTACATAGGGCAAGGTGGATGGCGAAAGCAATCTATGCATTGAAAATCGAGCTATTGTTTGCAGGCAACGAAATCATCTTTCAGTTAACAGCTCGAGAATTACAAGGTATTCTCACCGCAGATGCACATGTGAATGATATCTTGTTGATACAGCGTTTATAAGAATATGATGATGCTGTTCTTTGATCGACTGGACTCGTGGTACTTGAGTTCGGAACTGTCGACGCTTGCGCTATTTTCAACCCTTTTGTCGGACAAAGAAATAACTTGCCTTGTTCGGATAATGCAATCAGAACGTGGACCGCATCTCATAAAAATACTACCAAAAAGTGTTGTTGATTTGCATGCTTCTACCACATTTTTTGAAACATCCAACATTGATGCCAGTTTTCTAGATGTTCCTGTTGAAGCATGGTCAGATACACCATCTTTTAAAGTTGCAGCAGATTTTGTAAAGAATCTGGCTTGTATCAATGACTCTGCAGAGCGAGGTGTAGCATTGATACAAAATTTCAATGACAGTATCACCAAGGACGAAGAACAAAAACAATTTTTGCTCCAAGTGGTTGAAAAACATCGGAAAAATTTTGAAGAGTGTAATCGTGAACAGCTGGCTAAAATTTAAATTTGAAGAACTTTTTAAAATTCTTGTCTACCCTACAGTACAAAGTACAAAATAAGTAGTAGGAATGCTTATTTGCATTGCTTATTATTATTATGAATAAAGCTTTGTTTTTCATAATTTTTTACTTAAATTTCAAATTTAAAAATATAAACCATTCAAGATTAATATATTTTGTTTCATTTAATATTATAAACAATTCTAAGCATCAATTAGTTACTTAATATATCAGTTTCGCATATAATGCAACATTAACGCTGTATTAGATTTGACCGCGAATGATTTACACCAAAACATTTCAAAACTTCATATTTTTGGAACTCCCTAATATATATATACAGTGGTACCTCGAGATACGAATTTAATTCGATAACTAACGTTGATTGCACTCAAATCTCGAAGTTATTATCCCATCTGATTGAAATAGCACTGATCCGTTCCACCCCAGTTATTTCTAAATGACAAAATATTGTAGAAAACATAAATAAAGAAAATGTAAAGAAATAAACTGGTTTTATTTAAAGTATTTTCTTGGAAATTAGCCGACTTGATCTTACGAATGATGCTGGTGGAGGTGTTGGGTGAAGGAGTTAGGCGAAGGCAAGGAGGTTGAATTACTGGAGGCGGCATGACGTCACTAGGCTGAAACCAGTGGGCGTTGCCTATCGCAGCCATGTTCGACTCAAAACATTGGTAGCTGTGCAGTGTGTTTGTTATATTATTGTACTATTTTGAACGTTATAAAACACTGTGTTATAATTTTTTTTAAAAGTAATAAATGCCCTCTTGTTTGGCGTACGGTTGTACACAACGACGACAAGAAAACGGGATATTGCTTCATCAGTTAGTCACTATAATAATAGTGCTAATTAGTTAATTTGTTTGTGCTTAATACTGTTGCTGTAAAGCAGTGCTGTTGTGATATGCAATAAACATCTAGATGATGACATAATGCTGTTGGAAAAAAGAGAGCCTAACGTTTATGATTGTTGCCGTCAGTGGTTCATTTAAGTTGCCTGTTGGCTATGTTTTAATCGATGGATTAGATGGCATTGAGAGAATGAAACAGAATGTACCAGAATGTCCCACAATGTACCACAATGTCCCACAATGCCCCACAATGTACCACAATGTACCACAATGAAACAGAATGTACCAGAATGTCCCACAATGTACCACAATGAAACATAATGTACCAGAATGTCCCACAATGTGCCACGATGTCCCACAATGTACTATACAATGTAACAGAATATCCCAGGATTTCAACAACGTTTCACAATGTAACAGAATGTACCGCAATGTATCAGAATGTCCCACAGTGTCTCACAATGCACCACAATGTACCACATAGTCCACAATGTACTTCAATGTAACACAATATCCCCACGATTTCAACAACGTTTCACAATGTACATAAATATTGATACGGTGCAATGCGAAGACATACATAGCTGGTTTACGTGAATCGCCAAATGGCAGGCTCATGTTTGATTCTTGTCGTAAAACAGGTTTTATTGGCTTTTTAAATGTGCATCCAGGCCCACCGACAGAAATTTAAGGCCCCTGGGCAGGGCTGTCACGCCCCCCCCATCCTGCTGATGATAATATATTTAAAACTTGATTGGCCAGCTCTGTCTGGGCCCCTAAAACTTGCCGGGCCCCTGGGCATTTCCCCCATGCCCCTCTCTCAGCGGGTTTTTGTGTATAGATAGTTAGTTGCTATCGTTTGATTTACTGATTGCTTCGAAACGCTTCGAAAGGCAATATTGACATTTTTTTTTAGTCTAGTGTACGCTGCTTAATGCTAGCCATTTTTCATTGTTTGATCAAATGCTTTGCAATAAACATCATGTATTATATAAAAATACAATTATTACCCTGGCTTAATTTCGATATAGCCTGTAATATAAGCTTTATAGGCCTCTATCAGCTGATCGTATAAATAGCTTTACATAGACTACAGCGCTTTGTAATTGACACATTAGAATAACTAGTCCACTAGAAATTAACTAGGGCCTTAGCAGACTTAAGAAAAAAAGTGATGACAAAAGACAAAGCTCATTGGAGTCGTTTCTAGAATGAGAAAACTGGTATCGTAATGAAAGCTGGTGGAATGTTTTGAGTCGAACATGGCGGCGATAGGCTACGCCCACTGGATTCAGACGCTTGGTACCATCTGATAGCAGACGCCGTCTCCATGTATTCAACCTCCTTGGGCGAATGAGCATAGAAATTTATTTAACGACCTCAGCTGGTTTTATACCCTTTATTGACTCATTCTGTTTATACACAGTACAAATAGTTGAAGTACAACACCCGTACTGCCTCACCTAGTCAGTCAATGGCAGACCTTGCTCATGTTTTCTATGATTTCACACTTCTTTTGTGCACTGGCCTTTCCATTCACTTTCTATGGACCCATGGTTATAATAATAAATGTGATAAAGTACTTTAAATGAACAAAAAATTTGCCACTGAATCAGATCCATTCCTTTGGATATGTAAACTAGGCAACAGACTAAGCCCTCCCCCCCCCCATGACAAAGGGCCCTGACTTTTTATCATAGTCTTACATGAATTTTAACATTTAATCTTTTCTGGTTTAAAAAAAAAATTAAATTACACCATGGTCCGGATAGAATAGATATCCTTTGTGTGTGTGTGTGTTGGGAAGGAGGTCCACTCAATATGGCCTTAGTGTCAAAGCTGCATACAGATAGAGAGAGCCATTGAAAAATTTCCTTTTTTCTGAAATGTAATTCCTATTAGTTACCTATCAACTGCGGATAACTCATCGATCAATTAACTGGACAGTGTGTGATATGTCAGGTGTGATGTCGAAAAAATTCCGAAATACTTTGCAGCCTTTATATACCCATATAATCTCCTTATAATGATGTGCCAGGACCTTTATAAACTCATTTTGAGTTACAGGTGATAGAGAAGATACGGATGCTTTTATTGTAAATGTAGATTGTTATCTTTAATCTCATTATGTGCCCTTTTTACACTGAGTCATATTCGCAAGCATCTCAACCATCTCAAGAATTGTATTCATTTACCTAAGCTGCATGGTGGCACCCTTTGCTACTACTCATGTTTTTAACTATGATCGGTTATAAAACCCGACTAGACCGATTTCTTTCTGATATGAAATTTACCATTGTTCATTTATATGTCACCCCTATGTGGGTGTCCCCCGGTGCGGCCCCCGCATCCCCTAGTGACTCAACTGCTGTCGATTATGTCAAAATGAGGTCAGAACGATTAGATTGATTAGATTTATAAAATGTACAGAGTTAGTCTAAATCCTATTTGTTCACGGATCGTACAATAATTTATAAATTGTATATGTTAAACTTATTCTTCAGGTTTATATTAAACTTGACAAGAAAAACCTTTATTCTCAAGTTACATTAATAATTCATTTTATTCTTCAAAGATAACATTTTACTTTCTCAACAAATTATAGCCATCAATGAAATGTTTCAGTTAACAAACAATGTCCAAATGATAGCAAGAAATTCAATGTATATAAATAAAGAAATAGTATGTGCGAAATTGGTCCAAATCATACAAAGTCAGATCTGAGTTGTTGTTATCATATTACTATAAATGATATTTCAGTAAATGCAATGTGAACAATCAGGACAGTCAAGTATTTTACATTTTATTTGTCTACTTAAGTTAATTTCATTCAGAAGTCCAATTTATTTAAAAAATCAATAAATGATAGGTTCCAGACAGTCTGCATAGAGGTCAACATCTCATCAGACACTGAGATCAACATCTCATCAGGCACTGAGGTCAACATCTCATCAGACACTGAGTTCAACATCTCATCAGACACTGAGTTCAACATCTCATCAGACACTGAGGTCAACATCTCATCAGACACTAAGGTCAACATCTCATCAGGCACTGAGGTCAACATCTCATCAGGCACTGAGTTCAACATCTCATCAGACACTGAGTTCAACATCTCATCAGGCACTGAGGTCAACATCTCATCAGGCACTGAGGTCAACATCTCATCAGGCACTGAGTTCAACATCTCATCAGACACTGAGTTCAACATCTCATCAGGCACTGAGGTCAACATCTCATCAGACACTGAGTTCAACATCTCATCAGACACTGAGGTCAACATCTCATCAGGCACTGAGTTCAACATCTCATCAGGTGTTAGCTCAAGAATCTTGTTCTCGTCACAAACATGATCACTGTAATGTCACATTTTGACATGATCACTATAATGTCATTCTTATAAAACAAATCTTTATTCAACAAATGGTTGTCTTTGTCTGAATTTACACATTGCCATGTAGGCTACAATCTGAAAAATTGACTTCAAAGTGACTATGTTTACTCATCAAATCTCATGAAAATTCAGACTAAAATAAAAATGTAACGAAATAAAAACTTATTGTGAATACAAATAAAACATCATCAAAATTGTTAGAATATACTTGGAAACAGGCACTCTATACACATATCAAACATCATCAACTGTTAGATTGTAATAAAATATTTGGACACAGGCACTCTATACACATATCAAACATCATCAATTGTTGAATTGTAATAAAATATTTGGACACAGGTACTCTATATATTATATACATATAACGCTATTTCAGTGGTGAATCATAAAATATGACCGCAAAATATTTACATTTCTCATCAGTCGCAATACAGATATAACGGCCCTGTTTTTAGAAGGACAAACAGATGACCAACCATGTCTTATGATTTAACACACACACACACACACTCAAAATAATCATTGAATTATTTTAACAAAAAATAGTCTTAAGTAATGAACAAATTGTATTCAAACACCCAGGTAACAAAAATGACAATGTGTGAGGTTACCAGTGACAAATACTGATCTATCACACGAAACGGGCACTTTAAAAGTGAAACTAAAATAATTCTCAAAAACAAAACGTAAGTATTCTATAATTAGTGTACTGAAGTAAGTCTTTATTCTGGAGTAAGTCTGTATACTGAAGTAAGTCTTTATTCTGGAGTAAGTCTGTATACCATAGTAAAGTTGGTATTCTAAAGTGAGTGTTTACTCCTCAGTAAGTCCTAATTCTACAGTAAGTTTGTACGTTCTAGTCAGTTATCCAAACGCTTGGTTAACATGTCCACCTTGTAAAGTCTTGCCTAGTTGCTCTCCTTTCTGTAATAAACCCAACGCCTTATCGGCTTTGTTTTTTGACACACTTTGTTTGTCGTCCTTGACCTCAACAGTTTGGCCGTCGAACTCATTGATTTCTGTTACAACAATAGTTTCATTAGGTTTTCCTGGTCGTATTTTTCTGTAAACAGCCTGAACCTTAAAGCATAAACAGAAACGTTCTATTTAATTTAACACAAAGTATTAATTAAAGTGCGTTTTTATTTCTTAACCAATTGTCGTGGCAACATATGCTGATAGATTTATATTTTTAATGAATTGTTAATTTATTGACTGATAATTTTATCGAATAATTGATTAATATATTCAATACACATCTAAACTGGCAGATAAGATTAGACAATATCAACAAATACACATAGAGGTAGACACTATCAACAAAACACTGTAGATGTAGACAATATCAACAAATACACTGTAGATGTAGACAATATCAACAAATACACTATAGAGGTAGGCAATATCAACAAATACACTGTAGAGGTAGACAATATCAACAAATACACTGTAGAGGTAGACAATATCAACAAATACATTGTAGATGTAGACAATATCAACAAATACACTATAGAGGTAGGCAATATCATTAAATACACTATAGAGGTAGGCAATATCATCAAATACACTGTAGAGGTAGACAATATCAACAAAACACTGTAGATGTAGACAATATCAACAAATACACTGTAGATGTTGACAATATCAACAAATACATTTATCGAAGGAATTTTAATCCGTTTTAACTAATGTGTAATACAAATAGTTCTCCGAAAAAAAAGGATATTAATTGAAAAGAAATTACACATTACTTGCACTTGTGTAAATTGTTTAGTAATGTCTACCTACGTTGACCAGTGGCGTCGCTATAGGGGGCTGGATTATTGAAGTTTCGAAAGGAAGGGGGGTATTTTTAGAGCATTTTCGAAAAATAATGCTCTATTGTCCCCGTTTTGTCTGTCTGTCTGTCTGTCCGTCCGTCATCACCCTAGATCTCAACAACCATAAGTCTTAGACCCATGATGTATATATCATTTTGTAGGTCTTGGCCTGCCATGTGTGCAGCAAAAGTTCATTTCGCGATCTGACCTCTGAGGGCCGTAAAAGGGGGCTTATAAAGTACCGTTTTTTACTATATAAGCTATATTAACAAAGGAGCGCTATATATCTCAGCAACCATAAGTCCTAGACCCATGATGTATATATCATTTTGTAGGTCTTGGCCTGCCAAGTGTACATCAAAAGTTCATTTTGCGATCTGACCTCTGAGGGCCGTAAAAGGGGGCTTATAAAGTACTGTTTTTTTACTATATAAGCTATATTAATAAAGGAGCGCCCTATATCTCAGCAACCATAAGTCCTAGACCCATGATGTATATATCATTTTGTAGGTCTTGGCCTGCCATGTGTACATCAAAAGTTCATTTCGCGATAGAACCTCAGAGGGCCGGGCTTCAGGGCTCCGAAGGGGCTTATATATTATATAAATAGCCCCATTATACACCTTGTACGTTCAATAACCCATTCATTTGGTGCGAAATACTGCAGCACGTAGTTTCACCAAGATTTATTAAGAAACTCATCAAATGAAATAGTAAGCTTGTGTTCTGAGTTTAATTGAAAGTATCAGAGCTATGCAACAATTGACGGAGTTTTCGGACGATTAAATGACTACAATTTCGAATGTTTTCAATTATGAGTCCTATTTCAGTAACCACAAACCACTTGTAGTTAGATTTAAGAGAAAATAATTTTTTTTCAAATATAAAGAAACGTCTTTATAAATTTTTTTTTACAGATATATGCATTACACAATTGAATTTATAAACATTTCCAAAATTTACAAATATTTACTGAAAGCTAACAAACGTACTGATACATAACATGAAAATGCGCTAACACGTCCTGTGTCCAGAATGGAACAGGCTTAATTGCTTGTTTTTTTTTAGATACGTTAGGGCTGTTGCCAAGGGAGGCAACCCAAACACTTGTCAGTGGACCCATGTCTTGGTGGGCCATGTCACTATCGAGATCTATTTAAAAGTAGGTCACGTTGTCAGTTTTCATCCTGGCTGCAGCACTGGTAACGCCGATGACGTTGACCCAGTTGGGTCATTTCACCCATCAGTGACAAACTCACACTCAACTATTGTTGCTCTCTATCGTTGAACTGTTTAGTCTCAACCAATAAAGGCTTACACTCGGCAATAGTTCTACTCACCTTGGCCTTGACAATCAACCACACCATGACCACAATGACCGGTATGTGTATAAAGACCAGGAGGAAGGCGTGCAGACCAGCTGACCAGTAGTTACTGTTTGTGAAGTCATTCACACACACAATTGACGTGTTTATAGTGGTGACTACCATCACAATTAATGTGGCCATTCGACCAAAAAAATCACCAACAACCTGAACTCCCTTTTGGCTGAGGAAAATAAATAGTTGCAGTGGTTGTTGTTGTTTGTTATGTTAAATATATAGGCAGTGGTTGTTGTTGTTTGTTATGTTAAATATATAGGCAGTGGTTGTTGTTGTTTGTTATGTTAAATATTTAGGCAGTGGTTGTTGTTGTTTGTTATGTTAACTATTTAGGCAGTGGTTGTTGTTGTTTGTATGTTAAATATATAGGCAGTGGTTGTTGTTGTTTGTTATGTTAAATATTTAGGCAGTGGCTGTTGTTGTTTGTTATGTTAAATATATAGGCAGTGGTTGTTGTTTGTTATGTTAAATATTTAGGCAGTGGTTGTTGTTGTTTGTTATGTTAAATATTTAGGCAGTGGTTGTTGTTGTTTGTTATGTTAAATATATAGGCAGTGGTTGTTGTTGTTTGTTATGTTAAATATTTAGGCAGTGGCTGTTGTTGTTTGTTATGTTAAATATATAGGCAGTGGTTGTTGTTGTTTGTTATGTTAAATATTTAGGCAGTGGCTGTTGTTGTTTGTTATGTTAAATATATAGGCAGTGGCTGTTGTTGTTTGTTATGTTAAATATTTAGGCAGTGGTTGTTGTTGTTTGTTATGTTAAATATTTAGGCAGTGGTTGTTGTTGTTTGTTATGTTAAATATTTAGGCAGTGGTTGTTGTTGTTTGTTATGTTAAATATTTAGGCAGTGGTTGTTGTTGTTTGTTATGTTAAATATTTAGGCAGTGGTTGTTGTTGTTTGTTATGTTAAATATATAGGCAGTGGTTGTTGTTGTTTGTTATGTTAAATATTTAGGCAGTGGCTGTTGTTGTTTGTTATGTTAAATATATAGGCAGTGGTTGTTGTTGTTTGTTATGTTAAATATTTAGGCAGTGGTTGTTGTTGTTTGTATGTTAAATATTTAGACAGTGGTTGTTGTTGTTTGTTTTGTTAAATATATAGGCAGTGGTTGTTGTTGTTTGTTATGTTAAATATATAGTCAGTGGTTGTTGTTGTTTGTTATGTTAAATATTTAGGCAGTGGTTGTTGTTGTTTGTTACGTTAAATATATAGGCAGTGGTTGTTTATGTTTGTTAATCATACCTTTGCACTTACGACATTTGTATTTGGGTTATGTATTTACTACTTAAACAGTTTAGTAGTGTTCATTTAACACTGTCATAGCCGAGTTTGCTATGGTCATGTAAACACCAAATAGGGCGTAAATTAAATTAGTGGATTGCCTGGGATTGGAATCCTCAACGTGCAACACCTGCTTGATGTCAAATCCTAAAACTTTACTGATTCATCTTCCCAAATCATTAAATGAACAAATCTGTAAATGCTGCATGATTAAAAATATCAAAACCATTTTATAAACCCCATTGGCCTTTCAATTTCAAAACAAATACTTCTCGATTTGTTTCAATGTATTTCATTTTTAGAGCATTTTCGAAAAAAAGTGCTCTATTGTCCCCGTTTTGTCTGTCTGTCTGTCTGTCTGTCGGTCGGTCTGTCTGTCCGTCATCACCCTTGGTCTCAACAACCATAAGTCCTAAACCCATGATGTATTTATCATTTTGTAGGTCTTGACCTGCCATGTGTGCAGCAAAAGTTCATTTTGCGATCTGACCTCTGAGGGCCGTAAAAGGGGGCTTATAAAGTACCGTTTTTTACTATATAAGCTATATTAACAATGGAGCGCCCTAGATCTCAGCAACCATAAGTCCTAGACCCATGATGTATATATTATTTTGTAGGTCTTGGCCTGCCATGTGTACATCAAAAGTCTATTTCGCAATCTGACCACTCAGAGCCAAAATATAAGAGTTTCTTATGTACCGTTTTTGCTTATATTTTAAATATAAATAATAAAAGCTAATCAAAGGGGCGTAATCATTATTTATTTTTGTAATAGTTATCCAACATGATTACTTCCCTCTCTAAATTTATCGAAATTCATGAGCGTGGAGCAATATTTATGGCTGTAACCCGGAAAAAAAATACGGATTTCGCCCGGCGAAAATGCTCTAAAATGTCCTTTGTCCGAAACGGAAAAGACTTAAATTGCTTGTTTTTTTTTTCAATTTGTTTTACATATGAAATTTTGATGAATTAACAATAAACTTCTTTCGCAAGGTCCGTCAAAGTTTCAAACATTTGATTTTAACGTTCTCCTCTTCACCTTTCCGGTTATGCTCATTAAACTTGAGGTATGGTCTGTCGGCAGAGGATTTAAAAGCTCTTAGTTTGATTTTTAGAGTAGCAACGTAGAACTGGTGGTTTAAGGATACATATGCTCCGCGTCTCACTCTGACATCAAAAAGACACCACTTTCTGGCGATTGTAATATAATACATTTCGTTTGTTATTTCCATCATGTGAAGTTCTGAGGGGAATTGTGCCACCTTTGATAAGTTCGTTGAATGAGCAAAATTCTGCAAAAAGCTCAACGTTTTTATGCAGTGTTTTACCATTATGAGTTGTCTCTCCGTGTCATTGCTTCCCGTAAGTATATTTCCATTTGATGACTTCTCTATTAAAGACGTTATAAACCCTTAATTGTCTTCTTCCTAAAGTAGCCTAAAGACGACTTTCTTTTAAAAGAGAATTGATTTATGACAAGATTGGTGAGTGAGATTTTCATAATCATTACCCTTGCATTAAATATTTTTATTAATCATGACTGGGAGAATTATATTAAAAGAAAAGGAAAAAAATTGTTAAATACTTGGGGCATCACCCCTGTAAATGCTGCCTCTAGTAATGTTCTTTCCTCTCCACCAGCGTCGATAGTTCAATAGACATATTGTCACAACGGGAGACAAGTAGGTAAATGGACTAGCCGGGAGTTGTTCCCGTAACCCACAGCTTGCACATCGCGACACACCATGCAGATCCAGCACTCGAGAGTTAACTATTCACCTAAACTGTCCTAAACTAAGTGTATTCAAATACCAAGTAATCGCCAAATTTATTTAGTATTTACCAATAGTAAAAAATGGCGTTTAACTCTTCTGTTACAGCAAAGAAGTAATAGTTTCATATTCTTAGTGTTAATGAAAATCCACGTATTCATTTTTGTATTAGTTCTATCTAAAACGAAGATGCAGATCTGTTCGATATATATTCAGTGATGAAATCTAAAAAGCAAATATTCATAGAGTATTTGAATACATTGAGTCATACGTACACAACAAGAACATTCATAGAGTATTTGAATACATTGAGCCATACGTACACAACAAGAACATTCAAGGAGTATTTGAATACATTGAGCCATACGTACACAACAAGAACATTCATAGAGTATTTGAATACATTGAGCCATATGTACACAACAAGAACATTCATCTCATTAAAACAATGGTGGGATGTTAATTATAGGTGAGATATTCTTTTTTTTTTAACCGAGCTAGAAAAAACAACTAAATTCTTCTTACATTGGTTTTAGTGAAGGGTTAGACTTGACTTTTGTCTCTGCTGGACTACCAGACTGGACAGTGTTCAACTTGTTCATTGTCTTGTCCACTGGGCGGCTAGCCGTACTTGTAATTGAAGAGGCAGGTGGTGATACCGATTTCTTCTGTCCACCCTTGATACTGGGTGACACTGAGGAACTGGTCACTACGTCGGCTTCCACATCTTCAACTTCCATTGTACTCACAAAACATAAATAGTTCAATACTGAAAATAGCATCAGTAAATAGAACTGTATATTAGATATTAGGGTCAATAGCATCAGTAAATATAACTGTACATTAGATATTAGGGTCAATAGCATCAGTAAATATAACTGTACATTATATATTAAGATCAATAGCATCAGTAAATATAACTGTACATTACTTTATATTACATATTACTATATTAGGGTCAATATCTTAAAGAAATTGTCATCGACAGTCAAATGTACCGAATGTTAAGATTTAATTAATTACTAACAAACACGAATGGACAATAAATAACATACACTTATGAGGGAACATTTGTGTGGATGTGTATGTATATATGCATTATGTATATGTAGATGTATATGTGTTTGTCTGTGTGAATGGTGTTTACATATTATAACGTGTGTGAGGGAGAGAGAGAGAGAGAGAGAGAGAGAGAGAGAGCGAGTGTGTGTATTTCAATCTGTAGATATTTCATTGACTTTTAAAAAAGCAACTAAAAATTCACATTTGTATAATATTATGAATATTTTTAATGTACAGTATGCTTCTTTTTCCTGGTAGTGGAAAACAAATAAAAGATAGTTGTAATTATAGATGTATATGTACAGTTGTAGTTATATATATATATATATATATATATATATATATATAGTTGTAATTATATATATATATATATATATATAGTTGTAATTATAGATATATATATATGTACAGTTGTAATTATATATATATATATATATATATGTATATACTAGTTGCAAGTACCCGGCTTTGCCCGGGTTTAAAATAAGGTTTTCTGTTTACCTTTTGTTTTCTCCCTCCCCCCTCTCTCCCTCCCTCCCCCTCCCTCTCCCTCTTTACCCCTCTCTCTCTCCCTTTCCCTCCCTCCCTTTCTCCCTCCTCCCTCTCTCTCCCATCTCTCTCCCTCCCTCTCCCATCTCCCTCTCTCCCCTCTCCCCCTCCTTCTCTCCCCCTGTCCATCCCCCTCCCTCCCTCTCTCCCCCTTCCTCCTTTCCTCTCTCTCCCTCCCTGCCCCCTCTCTTTCTTTATCTCTTCCTCACATTACTCCCATCCTCTCTCTCCCTCTCTCCTTCCCTTCCTCTCTCTCCCTCCCTAACCCCCCCTCCCTCCCCTCTCCACCTCTCTCTCCCTCCCCCTCTCTCCCCCTTCCTCCCTCCCTCATTCCCTCTCTCTCCCTGCCCCCTCACTCTTTATCTCTCCCTCCCTCTCTCCCACCCTCTCTCCCTCCCTCCCCCCTCTATCTCCCTCCCTACCCCCTCTCTACCTTCGTTCCTTTCTCTTTCCTTCCCTCCCTTTCTTTCTCCCTCCCTCTCCCTCTCTCTCCCCTCCCTCTCCCATCTCCCTCTCTCCCCCTCCTTCTCTCCCCCTGTCCATCCCCCCTCCCTCCCTGCCCCCCTCTGTCTCTTTATCTCTATCTCCCTCCCTCTCTCTCTCTGGGAACAGACAGACAGACAGACAGACAACAAATGCGTCTTATAAGTATAGAGATTATTCTAAAAAAAAAATTGAAAAAAAAAAAATTTCACTGTCGGGATTTGAACCCACACATAGTCGGCCAAAATTGAGTCACGGCCAAGCGAGTAACAGACTGTGCTAGCGAGCCACAAAAACATAATTTCAATTTTTAATAGGTTATGCGCGCAAGTTCTATTCGGGAAATTACGTCACAGACGAATTTTATTTATGGCGCTGTCAAGATTAGTTTAATATAGTAAAATACTAAAAAAAAAATTAATTACAATTAAACTACACATCGAGATGAAACGAAACCTGTCCTATAACCTTCCTCATGTAATTATGTGTATGTGTAACAAATTTCACATTATTTAGATCTTGAGTTATAAGGGAACAGACAGACAGACAGACAACAAATGCCTCTTATAAGTATACTTATATAGAGATATATATACAGTTGTAGTTATAAATATATGTACAGTTGTAGTTATAGATATATGTACAGTTGTAGTTATAGATGTATCTACAGTTGTAATTATAGATGTATATGTACAGTTGTAATTATATATATATATATATATATATATATATATATATATATATACAGTTGTAATTATAGATATATCTACAGTTGTAGTTATAGATGTATCTACAGTTGTAATTATAGATGTATATGTACAGTTGTAATTATATATATATATATATATACAGTTGTAAGTAAGTAAGTAAGTAAAGTTCCCTTAACCCTGACGGGCCATCGGGGCAGATGAAGTATAGAATTCATCTGTTTCTATAACCTCGGCATATGAAGGGGTTGTGTGGTTAGCACAACGCCCAGCCGCCTTTACTTCCCAACTTAAGTCAGGTACCCATTTAAAGCTGGGTGGACTTGGGGGACGACTTTGAAACACATTTCACCCGGAAAAATTCCACATGGTTCTCACCGAGGATCGAACCCAGGACTCTCAGGTTGACAGTCGAGTATCTACACCACTCGGCCACCCGTCCCACATTTGTAATTATAGATATATCTACAGTTGTAATTATAGATGTATCTACAGTTGTAATTATAGATGTATATGTACAGTTGTAATAATATATATATATATTATAGTTGTAATTATAGTTATATCTATAATTAGTTGCTGCCAATAGATACAAATTCAAACTTCGCCTCGACTCAACTAAAACTCGCTGGTAGATCGAGACAAACATTTTGCGAACTAATGCTGTAATCAATCTAAGTCATGGGATTTAGTTATCGACAAGTTTAAAAAATAAGCAGCACGGATCTTTACACAATGGGCTACCTCATTTAACTTCATAATTATTTTATAGCACACTATGAAAAACAAAAGGGGTGCGTATGGTTCAATGACCCCTGACAAGTGTGCATGTATCCACTTCCTAGTGACGGGCCTGTTGACAGTGTACATGTATCCACTTCCTAGTGACGGGCCTGTTGACAGTGTACAGGTATCCACCTCCCAGGGACGGGCCTGTTGACAGTGTGCATGTATCCACTCCTGGTGACGGGCCTGCTGACAGTGTACAGGTATCCACCTCTAGGTGACGGGCATGTTGACAGTGTACAGCTATCCACCTCCCAGTGACGGGCCTGTTGACAGTGTGCAAGTATCCACTCCTGGTGACGGGCCTGTTGACAGTGTACAAGTATCCACTCCTGGTGACGGGCCTGTTGTCAGTGTACAGGTATCCACCTCTCGGTGACGGGCATGTTGACAGTGTACAGGTATCCACCTCCCAGTGACGGGCCTGTTGACAGTGTGCAAGTATCCACTCCTGGTGACGGGCCTGTTGACAGTGAACAGGTAACCACCTCTCGGTGACGGGCATGTTGACAGTGTACAGCTATCCACCTCCCAGTGACGGGCCTGTTGACAGTGTGCAAGTATCCACTCCTGGTGACGGGCCTGTTGACAGTGTGCAAATATCCATCTCCTGGTGACGGGCATGTTGACAGAGTACAGGTATCCACTTCCTAGTGACGGGCCTGTTGACAGTGTGCAGGTATTCACCCTGCCTGTGACGGTCCTGTTGACAGTGTACAGGTATCCACCTCTCGGTGACGGGCCTGTTGACAGTGTGCAGGTACCCACCTCCTGGTGACGGGCCTGTTGACAGTGTACAGGTATCCACCTCCTGGTGACGGGCCTGTTGACAGTGTACAGGTATCCAACTCCTGGTGACGGGCCTGTTGACAGTGTACAAGTATCCACCTCCCAGTGACGGGCCTGTTGACAGTGTGCAAGTATCCACCTCCTGGTGATGGGCCTGTTGACAGTGTACAGGTACTAATTGTTTCATGATACTGAGTACATCATTTCATGATTCTAACTTAGGCTACATATTAGATTATTAGATCTACTAATTGTTTCATGATACTGAGTACACCATTTCATGATTCTGTCTAACTTAGGCTACATATTAGATTATTAGATCTACTAATTGTTTCATGATACTGGTACACCATTCTGTCTAACTCGAAAGTACCCTCTATTATTGTTTTCTTAATTTACAGACAGGACAAGATTCAGTGCCACAAAAAGACTTACTGATTTTTCCTCTATTTCCAAGTCAGATCACATATTACATCTCGCTGAAGAAATATTGGTATTTGATTAGTTTGTTCCACTATGATATCTGATCTTTGATCATATTACAACAGTCCAACTTGTTCAATAAAGGTGTTATCGATTAATGGCTTGTCGGCTAATAATCAATACATACATTCAGATAAACAGCTACCGTGAACTGACATTTTGTTTCTGTTATTTTAATACTTTCGATATTGGGCAGGAATAAAATAATTGAGTTTAAATACATAAAATAATCTGCAAGTATTTTATGGCCAAATATTTCGATGGAATGTATGTCATGGCTATTAGACCTATTAGAAATGCTAAACATAAAAATGGCTTGAAATATTCAATGCACAGAGGGACTAAAAATACTCAATACAGAGTGACTAGAAATACTCAATACAGAGTGACTAGAAATACTCAATACAGAGTGACTAGAAATACTCAATACACAGAGTGACTAGAAATACTCAATACAGAGTGACTAGAAATACTCAATACAGAGTGACTAGAATAATATAAACAAGCAGACCGATTAAAAAACAAAACAGACCGACTGGAAACGAAATAAAGAAACAACAAAACCAGCCACATGACTAGACAGACAGAGAATATACTATTGAATATACAGAGAGAAATACTAGTCTATAATTTCAAGAAAACATTAAGGCCTTCAGTATTACCTTCTTGACTGAAATTATCTTGTGATGCACACCATTTAATTACCTTGTGATGCACACTATTTGTTTATTCCTGAATAATTATTTGACACAAATGAAATTAAAACTTTAAACAAAATTCATATGACCACTGGACAGTAGACCTGGTCATCTGTGCACTGCAAGTGTGATCTTTGACAGAGACAAAAAAACAGGCTAAATCTTGCACCTGCAGGTACAAAGTATGATATGTAACAACATAGACTCCAGCTTAAAAGCTGATAACATGGGACATCCATGTGGTCTGTGTAGTACACAATAGGTTGGTTTCTAGGCAGGGCTGGTTCGATGACTGACATAATGTTGACACACCTCGATTATTTCTATAGACTATTGACAGGTAGCAAGAACTGTTTTGGTATCGATTTTTCTTTTACTTTTGTATTTCTGTGGAACGAAAGCTCTTTTAGAAGAAAGCTAATACAAAGTTAAAAGTTCATACATAATAAACTCTCTCCCCCCCCTCTCTCTCTCTCCTTTTCTCTCTCAATTACTTTCACTTGCACAAACTGTCTATGTCAGTACTCCACAACTGCTGTAACGCGGTGCACTAGTATGCTGATGTAACGCGGTACACTGGTATGCTGCTGTAACGCGGTACACTGGTATGCTGCTGTAACGTGGTACATTGGTATGCTGCTGTAAGGTGGTACACTGGTATGCTGCTGTAACGTGGCACACTGGTATGCTGCTGTGGAGCGGTACACTGATATGCTGATGTGGCGCGGTTCATTGGTATGCTGCTGTGGCGCGGTACACTGGTATGCTGCTGTAACGCGGTACACTGGTATGCTGCTGAAACGCGGTACACTGGTATGCTGCTGTGGCGCGGTACACTGGTATGCTGCTGTGGCGCGGTACTCTGGTATGCTGCTGTAACGCGTTACTCTGGTAAGCTGCTGTAACGCGGTACTCTGGTATGCTGCTGTAACGCGGTACACTGGTATGCTGCTGTGGCGCGGTACACTGGTAAGCTGCTGTGACGCGGTACACTGGTATGCTGATGTAACGCGGTACACTGGTATGCTGCTGTGACGCGGTACACTGGTATGCTGATGTAACGCGGTACACTGGTATGCTGCTGTAAAGCGGTACACTGGTATGCTGCTGTAACGCGGCACACTGGTATGCTGCGAGATGGTGTTCCGCGTCAAAAAAATGTCTATACAAATAATAGCGGTCTCACGTCTGTGTTAAATCGAAAGTAAAGAATTAATACAACTGTATTCCAGTTTAAAATATTAAACCTGGCGAATCTCGCCCGTTCTCAATTCGATTTTATTTTTAAATATCTACAGTTTTAGACAGTCTGTGGTTTTTATTTAGGATGCTGTAAGGAAAAATATCAAAAACTAATTAGATTTTTAATTTCGTTCATAACTTAAAGAAAACAATAACATTATTTTGAAAATATGTATCTAAGCTGAACTATAGTCTATCTCTATGCAAAGGTTTTGCAGGTTACAGCTAGTATAATTAAAATTGTTGTCGAACTAATGGCGTCAGAATGTAACCAATCAGTAAAGATATAAGGTGATGATTACGTTCAGTGTGGTTTTGCTTGGTGATAAATAGAATCGACTTAATTATGCTTTTTAGTAGACGACGTTTGTTAATTAAGCAATATTACAACAATAACATACTGGTCATGACAAATATATTGAGTCTATCTAACATATGTAATGAACATTCTGTTGTCACCATTATCTAATATATGTAATGTACATTCTGTTGTCACCATTATCTAACATATGTAATGTACATTCTGTTGTCACCATTATCTAATATATGTAATGTACATTCTGTTGTCACCATTATCTAATATATGTAATGTACATTCTGTTGTCACCATTATCTAACATATGTAATGTACATTCTGTTGTCACCGTTATCTAATATATGTAATGTACATTCTGTTGTCACCGTTATCTAATATATGTAATACACATACGGTTGCTGCTAAAATGTTAGAAAACCAGAAAAGAAAAAAAAACAGACACTATTTAATAAAGAATATCGTTCAAATGAAGCTTGGATGAATAGCTGTATATAAAATAAACGTGGTCTGCAAATAATGAAAATAAATAGTGACAAACTGGCCAGAGATATTAGACTAGCATGTTCATTAATTAGTGAAGAAAAAGTTTCTTTTGAGGGCTAAACATCAAGATCCAGTAAGTCAGTTAATGGCAATAGAAATACATTGTCTGCATGATAGGAAATTTCCGACCAAATTTCTGGTAAAAATACATACCTATGTTGGTGGTAAAAATTAAAAGCATGTTGTAAACATTGTACTTGAAGACGTTTTTACTGTTGACTTTTTACCGTTACTTTTTTAATTATTGACATTTTTACCGAACAAAGAACTATGGCTGGAAATAAATCATTCATGGTTATAAAAAAATATTTTAATATTTTCCATTAATCGACAAAATTTTCTGCACAAATAAATCGTACATGTATAGAGCACCATCCATTTGTTTTCATATAAATACTTCAATGGAGTCACTTATAAATACATCATGGAGTCACTTATAAATACATCATGGAGTCACTTATAAATACTTCAGTGGAGTCACATAAATACATCATGGAGTCACTTATAAATACTTCAGTGGAGTCACTTATAAATACATCATGGAGTCACTTATAAATACTTCAGTGGAGTCAATTATAAATACATCATAGAGTCATTTATAAATACTTCAGTGGAGTCACTTATAAATACTTCAGTGGAGTCACTTATAAATACTTCAGTGGAGACACTTATAAATACATCATGGAGTTACTTATAAATACTTCAGTGGAGTCAATTATAAATACATCATGGAGTCACTTATAAATACTTCAGTGGAGTCACTTATAAATACACCATGGAGTCACTTATAAATACTTAAGTGGAGTCAATTATAAATACATCATGGAGTCACTTATAAATACTTCAGTGAAGTCACTTATAAATACCTCAGTGGAGTCACTTATAAATACTTCAGTGGAGTCACATAAATACATCATGGAGTCACTTATAAATACTTCAGTGGAGTCACTTATAAATACATCATGGAGTCACTTATAAATACTTCAGTGGAGTCACTTATAAATACATCATGGAGTTACTTACAGATACTTCAATGGAGTCACTTATAAATACATCATGGAGTCACTTATTAATACTTCAGTGGAGTCACTTATAAATACTTCAGTGGAGTCACTTATAAATACTTCAGTGGAGTCAATTATACATACGTCAGTGGAGTCTCTAAATATATCATGGAGTTACTTATAAATTGCCTCCCCCCAGCCATCTACAGGGGGCAGGGTTCCCTCACTTGAAAACTAATAATTCAGGTCATGTATCACGTGGTGCCTCCATGACCATTACACTCCCGACTGTGGTGAGATGAAAGAAAAGCACGACAAAACCTACAGACTGTCCCATTTAGTCGAGCGATTTCTTTCTAAACGGATAATCGTGTGGTAAAGAACTCGAGTGTCCAACTGAGGGTCCATGGTTCCATCTCCGGTGGGTACCAATGGTTCAGGTCATGGTTAAAATCCTCGTGGTGCCTCCGTGGCCATTGCTTTATCGCATGTGGTGGAGATGAAAGAAGGGCACTGAAAAAAATGTTAAAAAAAAAGCATCAGTATAGGTCAATATAGCGTCCCGCGGATATGATCTAATCGTCTCCAAAGCCACATTGTGTAGTGTTTGGGGATCCTTTGCTCTCCCAACATTGGTGTCAACAGGGTTGTGCGAACCTCCGGCATGCAAGTAGCTTTGCCAGGAAGAGCCCGGGATGCAATCTTTAGCATTTGGCGGTCGGTAGGCAACTCGATTTCCCGTGACAGTCTCGTAGCATGATGCATGAAAGACTTCATCGTTAACCGCTTTCCTTCTACCCAGTCATTGGTTCCTTTAGGTCGAAACTTTTCATATTACCCCCTCCCCAAGTTGTTGACGTAATAAATGCATGACCCCCTAAGAAAGCGCTATGACTATATGATCGCAGTAATGTACTTATTGTGTGTTGTACATCTACATTAGGTATATGACTCAAATTGTTTTTTCATTATTTTTTATCCCCATACTGCCACAAGTGGACATTTATCATATCTATACAAAAAATAGTATTTTAACTGTATATGTGTTCTTTGTTGTTCAATGCACCGTCAGCATTTTAGATGGCAACTATTGTATGCATAATTAGTTTTTGTGTCATTTCTGGATTGTCTCAGAGCAGTTCTGTCAAGAAATGCTCCAGCTTCCGAGACAGCAAGAGAATTTGGTCTTCAAATCTAGTGCATTTCCGAAAAGGCATTAAATCACCAAAGCATAGTACTGTTGACAGTCTTGATCAAATGCGAAAATTTCCAATGGAACTACATATCCTGAACAGATATAAAACAATTGCTTCTGATGTAAAAAAAAAACAACAGAAAAGGCATGATCGTACAATGTTGTTAAGAGGTTTGAAAGACATAATCGAAGTCCTGGAAACTATGATTTCACAGCGATGTTTAATGTAAGAGATGAGAAAGGAGAGTGGTTGTGCCGAGAAGACAGAGAGTTCTATGCACTTCAGATTTCAACCAAAGGAAAAGTATGCTATTGTACCCAAGAAGTTGATTCACAAAAGATTAACCCAAGAAAAATGAAATTACTTAAAGGGAAAGTGCCAGTCACAGAAAGCTTTACTGAAGAAAGTGTTGAATCAAGTGTCTTACCAATTTAAGATACAGATTATGTGAGTAAAGACGATTTTGTGAGCGAAGAACAGTGTTCCGGTAGTAGTGAAGATAAGGGAAAACTATTAAAGTCTAAAAGACGACAAACCTCTTTTTCAGTGACTGCAGCAAAATTGAGTACATGGAAGGTCCAAAAAGTCAGGAACTGGAGTTTACATATTTACACCAACTCAAAGCGGCATTTACAAAGGTCTAACAATAACAGAAAAGTGTGAACAAATCAAAACATCTTTTTGATAATGCTGGAGCACCACTAAAGAAATCAGAACAAGAGTGCTGGCGAAATGACATGGCTTTTCTTAATCGTTTAATATCATGATACAGGATTTACAAAACTAGAGGAAACTTCCCAAAAGTAAATTTTCAATCACTTCCAAAAATCAGTAATGAGAGATGGAACTCAAGGGCAATTTATTGTTTGTCATCATTCGTTCTGATGAGTATCTGCAAACAGCTAAGGCAGCATGTGATTTCATCAGCGGTACGTGGACTGACATCTGGTTCTCTGCCCAGTGCTTCAAACTACTGACTTTGATAACACTGGGTTACAGTTTTTGTTCCTCTTGATTTTAATTATTGTTTCTGACTGAAATTTTGATGCTGATTCCAAATATGTAATCAGTTTTGCTGTAGCATCGACGGTTATCAAGATATTTAAGATTTACTATATTTGTATTTTTTCTATTGTTGCAGCTTAGTTTAGCTTCAGACATATTATCCTAATTCCATAGTTAACTTGTAATCGTTGATATTTAAAGATTTAATTCAAATTACAATGGCTAGTAGACAGCGCAAAAATTCTCCTGATAGCTTTTGCTATGTATGCGAATATTATATCAGTTCGAAACAAGGTTCGCGATGTATTGAAAAAGGACGAAAATACTACATGGCTTATCGCCTCTACTTCGGAGTTGCAGTCGGTGATCAGGTCAAATCCTGGTTGAACACATTGACTACAAAAAGAATAGATGGGATATATGTGGGGATTTCAAAATGATTGGGTTTTCGCTAGGCTTGCAGGGTGGATTTACTAAATATTCTTGTTTTTTTATGCCTGTGGGACAGCAGGGTTGCATCAGAAAATTATAATAGAGCTGAATGGACTGCTCTCGAATCTCTTGAACCGGGTTCACATAATGTACTCAGAGAGGCCTTAGTTGATAGAAGTCAAGTGCTACTGCCTCCTCTCCATATTAAGTTGGGCCTTATTAAGCAGTTTGTGACTGCATTGGATCCTGGAGGTGAGACTTATCAACAAATTTGCATCATGTTTCCCAAACTTACTGAGGCCAAAATATCAGGAGGAATTTTCTTTGGTCCACAAGTGCGAAAAATGTTAGCCTCAGAAACATTGGAAAAAACCATGAGTGGTCTAGAAATGCAAGCATGTAAGTCTTTCAGAGCTGTAGTTAATGGATTCTTGAGAAATAATAAAGAACCATATTACAAAGAACTTGTATCTAACATGATAAAAGCCTATCAGAAAATGGGATGCCGCATGTCCCTCAAAATGCATTATCTTCATTCACACATAGACTTTTTTCATGGGAATTTGGGAAGCTCAAGCGAAGAGCTCGATGAACGCTTCCACCAAGACATTATGAGGATGGAGCAGAGATACTGAGGGCACTGGGACAGTGCTATGATGGGCGATTATATCTGGTCAATTGTCCGACGTGATTGTACTGGACACAAGCGTCAATGTCGTTCTTCGCAGCATTTTTAGAGATTCAAGTTTAAACTGACTAAGCTTTTATCTATGACATTTGTAATGTATGATGATTATGACATGCAAATATATCATTAATAACAATTTGTGGCAATTAAACATTGCTTTGTGTTAAAATGTTTCGAATAAAAGAATTTTGCAGGTAGCTATATAACTATATTGCCATTATAAAAGCTTAAATCATGAGATTGTTGATATCTTGGGAATGGTCGATGATAGAGAAAAACTGATTACAGATTTGAAATCAGCATCATAAAATCTATTAGAAACTTTAAAAAAATTGAGAGGAACAAAAATATTTTTTAAATTTGTAACCCAGTTAATTTATCAGAGGCCTGTAAGCAGCATACAAAGACTTTGAATTCATTAAAGACATTATGGTCCACAGATCCAACACCTGTACCAACACATTGTTCTAATATCTGTGCAGAGCGTGCAATTAAAGTGATGCAAGATTTACTTCCACTTTGCAAGTCCATTGAAAAATTTACCATTAAATTTATTTTAACTAATGCACAGTAGAAAAGTACATTGTAACAATTAACAATATTATACTTATGTCACTTTTATTTGTAATGGTGAAACCTTTATTGAAATATTTGAAAATTTGTATGTCTAAAAATATTTGTGTTGATCGGAGGGTGAACTTTTTTTATGCAAAACAAAAATTACCCATATTTTCTTTATTTGTGATACAAAGCTCCACCAAATATGATATGGGGATATAGGGTTATATTTTAGTCATACCCCTATTGTGTATACATGTAAGTATATGTGTATATATGGGTTTGTAAGTGTATATATCTGTATTTAGTATAAATATATTTATATCATATTAATATGTGTATATATGTTTTTATATCTGTATTTAGTATAAATATATTTATATCATATTTATATGTGTATATGTGTTTTTAGAAGTGTATATATATGTATATGTGTGTTAAAGTGTATACATGTAAGTATATGTATATCTAAATGTATTTATATGTACATATGTGTGTAAAAGTGTATAATGTAAATATAAGTATATCTATGTGTATCTATTAATTTATGTTGGCCCTATCTAATAAAACATTTAGACAATTTACCAAATATTTTGGTCTCTAATAATCTTTGAAAACTGTACCCCCCTTCCCCCCATTTGTTAAATTATTTTAGTCAATGGGCGATGAGAAATGCTGAGTTCACTTTACATTATGACTAGATTACAAATGCTGAGTTCACTTTACATTATGACTGGATGAGAAATGCTGAGTTCACTTTACATTATGACTAGATTACAAATGCTGAGCTCACTTTACATTATGACTAGATGAGAAATGCTGAGTTCACTTTACATTATGACTAGCAAAAGGAACATCTTGGCAGGAGCCCCATACAGTGGGGCTCTAAGTAGCCACATATTTAGCATGTCCATAAAAATTGTTATAACATAAGGAGAGAAAAGTATGTTTTGTATGAGGGTGGCTGTCAGCAAATTGACTCTTTACCTGTGTATTAAAGCTCAGAGGTGGGCGGTGGTGACCAGCAAACTTCAGATGAGGAGGACAATACTATATTAGAAGTTTTCTTACACCACGCTAATTAGCCTCTTGTAATTAGGTTTTCTTAATCTAAATAGTCTTATAGTCTACTAGTTGCAAGTACCCAGCTTTGCCCGGGTTTAAAATAAGGTTTTCTGTTTACCTTTTGTTTTCTCCCTCCCCCCCCTCCTTACCCCTCTCTCCCTTTCTCTTTCCCTCCCTCCCTTTCTCCCTCCCTCCCTCTCCTTCCCTCTCTAACTCTCCCATCTCCCTCTCTCTCCCTATCTCCCTCCCTTATTCTCTCACCCCGTCCCCCCTCTCTCCACCTTCCTCCCTTCCTCCTCCCCCCTCTCTCCCTCCCTGCCCCCTCTCTCTCTTTATCTTTCACTCCCTCCCATTTCTCCCATCCTCTCTCCCCCTCTCCCTCTCCCGTCTCCCTCTCTTCCTCTCTCTCCCTCCTCCCCCCTCTCTCCCTTTTCCTCCTTCCCTTTCTCCCTCCCTCTCCCACCCTCTCTCCCATCTCTCTCCCCATTCATCCCTCCCTCATTCCCCCTCCCTCCCTCCCTGCCCCCCTCACTCTTTCTCTCTCTCCCTCTCTCCCACCCTCACTTTCCCTCCCTCCCCTCTATCTCCCTTTCTACCCCCTCTCTCCCTCTCCCCCTGCTCCCTCTCCCATCTCCCTCTCCCCCTGCTCCCTCTCCCCTCCTTCTCTCCCTCTGTCCACCCACCTCCCTCCCTCTCTCCCCTCCCTCCCTCCTACCCGCCTTTCCTCTCTCCCCCTGCCCCCTCTCTCTTCTCTTTATCTCTCTCCCTCCCTGCCCCCTCACTCTTTATGTCTCCCTCCCTCCCACCCTCTCTCCCTCCCTAACCCCTCTCCCTCCCTTCCTTTCTCTCTCCCTCTCCCCCTGCTCCCTCTCCCATCTCCCTCCCGCTCCCTCTCCCTCCTTGTATGAGGGTGGCTGTCAGCAAATGTTCCACACTCGGTATCTACCCTCTCCAAGGCTGCGTCTCCTGCAGCCCTGAAGGCGTCCCAATTTGCTTTTGAATAAACCCAGCACCTGTGCTTAGCTCCTGGGTTTCTCTCAGGTGGAGGAATATCCACTGAGACGAGAACGGGTTTATGATCACTACCGATGCAATCTAGCACGCGGAAAGAGGTGTTACAGGCCAGGTCAGCCGAGACGAGTGTTAAGTGGAGTCTCGTTTCGCTCCCACTCGCACCGTGCAGCAAGGTGGGTACAGACTCATGGTCCTGCAACCTAACTAGACTTGTAATATTACAAATCTCCTCAATCCTCCGGCCAGCCGCGTCAGTGCGTTCATATCCCCATGCCGGAGACATGGCGTTGAAATCACCACATACGAAGGTGCCAAGCAGAGTATCCTCAGCTGTTATTAGACTGAGCTCCGTCTTGGGGGGGGGGGGTTGTACACGTTGACACAATGGTACTTCCTCCCATCCTTATAAACATCCACCGCAAGCGTATCCGTTTTTCCGCGTGGACCTTGGGCGCTGCTCGGCTGAGCATTTAGCGTATTTCTGACCAGGGTCACCAATCCCCAGCAGTTCTTACACCCACAACGGAAGCACGAATAGCCAGTGATGTGGACCGTCCTAAGTCCAAGGATGCACTCTTGTATTATTGCAACATCCACGTCATTCTCGTTCAAAAGTTTTGCGACTTCTAGGCTCTTGGGGATGAGACCCCGGACATTCAGGTGGACAATCCTGAATTGAGCCTTACCAGAGCGTTTCCCAAGTCTTCGCTTGTCAGTTGTGGTGCCGGCCATCTCAGGCGGGAAGCTTTCGGCTACACCCGGTAACAGTGACCTGCTCTCCTCAACTTTCGGCTTCCCGCTGACAGAGCAATCAGCGTTTATCGCCGAGGGCTGGGCTTGACAGTTCCCAGTCTCTTTTGTCTCGCCGGGCACCATAGGCGGGGAGCTTTCGGCTACACCCGTTGGCAGTGCCCTGCCTATGTCAGTCTTGGTGCCGGCCACCTCAGGCGGGGAGCTTTCGGCTACACCCGGTAACAGTGACCTGCGGTCCATGACTTTCGGCTTCCCGCTGACAGAGCAATCAGCGTTTATCGCCGAGGGCTGGGCTTGACAGTTCCCAGTCTCTTTCGTCGCGCAGGGTGGGGCTCGGCGCGTAGCCTCTCCCCTCTCTGTCTCCCTGCCAGAGTCGGTTTCTGCGTTGTCGGGGTGCACCTCGGGGGTGCGCACAGTGACTGGGTTGCCCTTGGTAGGGTTACCCAGGGGTAGAGGCCGACAACCTTCCGCCCTACACCTCATTCTCTCGCCGGGTACCAGCGGCGGAGCAAGCCATCTGTCCAGCCCCGTTAACGGTACCCTGCTGGTCGTTTCGGTCGGTTTTCCGCTGGAAGAGCAGCCAGCGTTACCCGAGGACTGGGCTCGACCTGCCACAGCCACTTTTGGGGGTCTGCCTCCCCCTCGTCTCCGCGTGGTCGTACGTTCTGGTTTCGTGTTAACAGAGCAGTCAACACTAGCCAGGGGCCGGGCTCGACCTGCCACAGCCTCTTGTGAGGGTGTGCGAATTCCCTCGCAGCGCCGTTCAGTGGTCACTCGTGCCTGGGTTAGGTTGACAGAGCAATCAACTGTTCCCAGGGGCCTTGCCTGACCTAGCTTGGCCTTCACATGTGATGGGGGGCGACTCCCATTTCTTCGCTTAACAGACGGTGGACACTCAGTGCCTTCGATCCGTCTTAATGGTTCTCGTGCTGAGCCGAAAGTAACTATTTTTACGATGCCAGACCTTTCAGCCGAAGTCGTGGCACCGGGGCGAGTAGTCGAACTTTTTCCGATGGCGGCCCTACCGCCCCCTAACCATCCATCGAGGCATGTTTGGGTGCTGCCCAGACCCGCTTTTTTCCTTTCCTTATCCTTTTCCATTTGCTTTTTGGGTGCCCCAGGGAGGGGCGGGTTGGGTGGTCTGACAAGTAAGCAGAGCAGCTCAGTTGCCCCCCTTGCCTCGACCCAGGTCAAACCAGTGCCGGGGCGTGCCTACCGCCGGACATGTCTGATCTCTCGGAATGAGAGTGGGTTGGCGTACCTTTTTCCTCGAAACCCCGATCTGCCATCGAGGGGCTGGCTCCGTGCAATACCAGCGTTCGGTCACAGTATCGAGTACACCAGGGTTCACTTCCCGCGCTCGTCCTGCAGCGGGGGAGCGTTTAGCAGTTCCCTTGCGGGCTTCCCACCACCATTCACCTAAGAGCGTTCAGGTGCCCTCCAGAGCGGGGTGGGCTGGTGGCGTAGGTAGCGGCATTACCTAAGAGACACTTTTAGATTTCGCGTTGTTCCCAGAGCAGGGAGCTTCCCAGAGCAGGGAGGCCCAACGTTACTTTCTATTTGGATCACCAAATAACTGTCAAATTTTGACAGTCTTTATTGTCTTCTGTCAGACATGAGGCCGACCAGCACCTAGGGATGACCTAAGCCCCCCATAGTGCCGGTCGGGTGTGGGTCTCAGGAAGTATCCTCCAGACGAACAGCCCCGACCAGCCACGCGTACTGTAGAGGTCCGATGCACCCCTATCGGCGGCCATTATTAATCTGTTGCTGGATCTCCAAAAACTCTCTTTCCCGTTTTTGAAATTATTTTTTTCACCTCCGGTCAAGGACGGTATCTACCGTCGATATATAAAGTAGAACACTTCAGTCCGACATGCACAAGTTTCAGAAAGTCATTCGGAAATCAAATTGATGTTTTGAAATACAAAAAGATATCTATAATGCCCGACATTGTCCGGGAAATCGAGATGCCATGTGACGCCTTCTTCTAATCATTGAAACCGTTTTTTTAAAACTTATAATTAATTAGGTTGATGGGATCGATCGAATGAAATTAATAAAAAGTCATAAAAAATAAATAAATCTAATTATTATAAATTATCGTAAAGATTTAACAAATAAATGGTAGAGTGTCGCCGTATGGGATATCAACCCTCTAAATGGCAGGGTGTCGCCGTATGGGATATCAACCCTCTAAATGGCAGAGTGTCGCCGTATGGGATATCAACCTTCTAAATGGCAGAGAGTCGCTGTATGGGATATCAACCCTCTAAATGGCAGAGTGTCGCTGTATGGGATATCAACACTCTAAATGGCAGAGAGTCGCTGTATGGGATATCAACCCTCTAAATGGCAGAGTGTCGCTGTATGGGATATCAACCCTCTAAATGGCAGAGTGTCGCTGTATGGGATATCAACCCTCTAAATGGCAGAGTGTCGCTGTATGGGATATCAACCCTCTAAATGGCAGAGTGTCGCTATATGGGATATCAACCCTCTAAATGGTAGAGTGTCGCTGTATGGGATATCAACCCTCTAAATGGCAGAGTGTCGCTGTATGGGATATCAACACTCTAAATGGCAGAGTGTCGCTGTATGGGATATCAACAATCTAAATGGCAGAGTGTCGCTGTATGGGATATCAACACTCTGCGCACAGAAATAAAAACAAAACAAAAAATCTCTATATAAATAATCGCAAAACTTCTCTCAACAATAGAATGTCGGAAATGTTCATCCTTGTTACTCGTAAAAAAGCAATTATCAAATGATGTAATGATATTATGATATAAATTTGGATGACTGAATTGGGAATGAGTGGGTGTCAAGATCAGGGGCGATCTGTCACGGCCGTGGTACTAGGTGTATGATTACCTACTGAGTTTGGACGAGTGTATGATCACCTACGAGTTTGGACGAGTGTATGATCACCTACTGAGTTTGGACGAGTGTATGATCACCTACTGAGTTTGGACGAGTGTATAATCACCTACTGAGTTTGTGCGAGTGTATGATCACCTACTGAGTTTGGGCGAGTATTTGTATTTTACCCAGCCACAGGACGCGCAAAATTCAACGAGAAACGAGAGCACAACATATACAAATACAACGAATAGGGTTTATTTACATGAAGTGACAAACATTTTGCCCTAAAAAGGACAAACACCTTTATCGACTACCTTAACAATAATACATCTGCAATACAGAAAGAACGAATGGTCCCTACCTATGGCTGGTAGTTTAAAAATAACACAGGACTGAGCTGGTCGAACTCTTAAGTGAAACATGAGGTATCCATCACAATATGCACCTGGTCTGCCTAATTCCACCTAATCAAAATGAGGCCCGCATGCCCGTAGCGCACGACCTCTTAGCTCTACCTCAGGTAGCTCACCAGTCCAGGCTCAAATCGAGCTCAACTTCACTCTCTGAACTCTCTCAACAATCTCCTTTCAACTCTCTCAACTATCTCCTCTGAAGTCTCTCAACTATCTTCTCTGGAGTCTCTCAACTATCTCCTCTGAAGTATCTCAACTATCTCCTCTGAAGTCTCTCAACTATCTCCTCTGAAGTATCTCAACTATCTCCTCTGAAGTCTCTCAACTAGCTCCTCTGAAGTCTCTCAACTATCTCCTCTAAAGTTTCTCAACTAGCTTTTCTGAAGTCTCTCAACTATCTCCTCTGAAGTCTCTCAACTAGCTTCTGTGAAGTCTCTCAACTAGCTCCTCTGATGTCTCTCAACTATCTCCTCTGAAGTCTCTCAACTAGCTCCTCAGTCTCTCAACTAGCTCCGCCTCAGTCTCTCAACTAACTCCTCTCAAGTCTCTCAACTAGCTCCTCTGAAGTCTCTCAACTAGCTTCTCTCAAGTCTCTCAACTAGCTCCTCTGAAGTCTCTCAACTAGCTCAGTCTCTCAACTAGCTCCGCCTCAGTCTCTCAACTAACTCCTCTCAAGTCTTTCAACTAGCTCCTCTGAAGTCTCTCAACTAGCTTCTCTCAAGTCTCTCAACTAGCTCCTCTGAAGTCTCTCAACTAGCTCCTCTGAAGTCTCTCAACTAGCTTCTCTCAAGTCTCTCAACTAGCTCCTCTGAAGTCTCTCAACTAGCTCCTCTGAAGTCTCTCAACTATCTCCTCTGAAGTCTCTCAACTATCTCCTCTGAAGTCTCTCAACTAGCTCCTCTGAAGTCTCTCAACTAGCTCCTCCTCAGTCTCTCAATTAACTCCTCTCAAGTCTCTCAACTATCTCCTCTGAAGTCTCTCAACTATCTCCTCTGAAGTCTCTCAACTAGCTCCTCAGTCTCTCAACTAGCTCCTCCTCAGTCTCTCAACTAACTCCTCTCAAGTCTCTCAACTAGCTCCTCTGAAGTCTCTCAACTAGCTCCTCCGAAGTCTCTCAACTAGCTCCTCTGAAATCTCTCAACTAGCTTCTCTCAAGTCTCTCAACTAGCTCCTCTCAAGTCTCTCAACAAGCTCCTCTGAAGTCTCTCAACTAACTCCTCTCAAGTCTCTCAACTAGCTCCTCTCAAGTCTCTCAACTAGCTCCTTTGAAGTCTCTCAACAAGCTCCTCTGAAGTCTCTCGTCTCAGCGACGCGCATGGCTATTTAATCTCACGCTTCATGCACGCGAAGACTTCCGATCCGCTGACCAAATGTTCAGCGAACACCTTTGGCCATTTCCTCTTCTGTATGAATCTGATAAAGGTACCAATTCCCTTCCCGTTAATCTTTTTTCACAGATGGCGCCATTTGGTCTGCGTGGTCGGCGCCTAGTGCTGGACAAGGTGTTAAACTACTTTGCTAATCTCTGGCCTACCAGACCGATTGTGTACCCCCTTTCATATCTTTCCCTGGCGCTAGACGGTGTTGACCACAGTGCAAACATCTGGGAAGTAGCTATTCCACCATCACCTTTGTCTACACATTTGCTATCTTCCCCTAAGTTGATGACGCAATAGGCAGGGGGTGATATGAGGATATATTTGGGAAAATATATTAAGATTTTATTTATGAAAAACTCACAGAAATTGTGACAGTGGGAACCAATCTCGAGTAGCTTCTAGTTTCTATTTTTATGTAGCATTTTATAAATCGTGCCATTTAAAGGAATATTACTTCAGTGTATTAATAGCACGTGACCGGGGACATGAAGGCATTCCACACATCATATTTGAATTTCAGTTGTATCTTACGCTCGGTCTATTAAATGCAGAAAATTTATGGATCGTCGGCAGACATGATGAAGTAACGTAACGAGTGGCATCCAAAGTTTGATTAACCCTGTTTATATCTATGGTGAGCCCTTATTGTATATATATATATATATATATATATATACAGTGGGAGAGACTCCCAACTTTTAATTCAAGGGGATATGGGGGGGGGAATGCACTATGTCTAGAAAATTTTTTTTTTTACATTTTTAGATACTAAAACATGTCAATAATAACTATGAATTAATTATATTGCAGAAAAAAAATTTAGATCAATTAAAATGTATTTTTAGAATGTTACTAATTCAGAAACTTCAATATTTTAAAAACTTAAAAGTCATTTTTCTCTGAAAAAATATTTTTGACATTTTGCTTCACTGTGGCAAGAAAATCTCAAAAACCACATGTCAGATTTTGATAAATCTTCTAATTTTTATGTAGAAGAGGTGCATATATAGAATGTCAGAGGCTTTTCAAGAAATTTTAAGTCCTTTTTTTTTTTCATTTTCAAAATTAGCATTTTTTGCTTATTTTCACCATACAAAATTTTCAAAATTCATAAAAAATTTATTTATTACATTATCAAAAAGTACTTTGACATTCCCTAAAGCAAGCTTTTCTGATTATAAAAATGTACATTTTGTATGAATCAGTCTATAAATATTTCAGAAATATTTGCCACAAAAAGGTCATAAATTTCAAGATGGCGGCATGCCACACCCACAAATGTCAATATGTTAATATTTTTTTTAACAAATTTTTTTTTAAATCTACTATATTATTACTAAGATATTAAAATGACTTGAACCTTAATAATAAAAAAGATTTTGCTTTGACCCGGGTACCCCCCCCTCCCCCCAATGTATGACATTTTACAACATTTAGAATGTTTGTTATAAGTAATATGAAATTGTACAAATCTATAAATCGTTCATGCAAAATATACAATGTACATATGAATAATACTGTTTATGGATTGTCACAGGAAACTCGCTTTGCTTTCAACTTTCGGAAGAACATCCCTTGATTTCTTTGTTTACAAAACCATCCCATGTAGAGAGCAATGTCCGTACAGTTTGAAATGTCCGTACACTTTCAAACTAACAGCAGTAACTTCTTTAATTGCTCTTTCAACAGCTTGAGAGTGACAGGGAATTTGATCCAGTATGATTGGGTTGTTGCGTTTAAGTTCTTCATCACAAATATGTTCCAGCATAGGAGGGGATGTCACTGCACAAAGATCCCAGTTAATCATCTGATCATATGATTTAGCTGCAATATTCAGGATTATGTCATTTTTGTTGAAAAATTCTAACTCTGCATGGAGCTGGTTTATGTCGTGCTGTTATGATTTTATTTACTGCATATCTTCCAATTTCTTCATCATTGTCCTAACTGCAGCCAAAAGAATGTTTTCTGGATGTGCAAAGTAGCAGTTATTTTCCAGTACAGGCAATATAATAGATTGATCAGCAGTATCAAGGTTCTGAAGCAGTTGTATCATATAGAAAAAGTTTCTAGCCCCACTTTGACAAGATGGATCGCAAAAATCCTGTTCGCTTTTGTTAACCATCTTTGCTCTCATCAGTATGTTCCTTGGCTGCACTATCTATGTCGACGCATCTTTGCTGGATCCAGAGCTGTAGATGGTGTTAACATGTTTAAGTCCTTCAACACAGCATTAACGATAAGACAGTGTTGCTTAGTTTACATCGATCCACTGCTTTGCATAATTCTTCATATTGATATCTGTTTTGTTATTTGGAACATTCCTCATCGCTGGAGAAGTCTGCATCAAGCAGTTCATCATCTTCAGCATCCTGATCTGGAATATCATTATCTTTCTCATCATTGACGTTATCATTTGTGGTTCCTATCTGATCGCCACCCTGCATCAATGAATGTTTTCTTTTCTGTCGATTTTGTAATATTTTTGTTGTTTGCTTGTCAACATTGTCTATGAAATATTTCTTGCCATCTTTTGATCCACACAAAATGCCCACTCAAGCACAGGAATCTATTACTGATTGTGGACATTTACAGTCTCCTCTATCCCTAACACCTGCATCAAAACATTTACATGGACAAATGTCAAATAACTTTTTGAAGGAATTGTACCCCTCTTGAAAAGTAACCGATGATCGCTTTATATCTGAATATTTCTCAAGTTCATGACCTTTGGCTATAAGTCTTTTTACTCGAACAATTATACTGATAATGTCATTTGTAGGGATACTAGCCTGGTCATATATTGTTTAACTTCATGCGCTAATGCGTGCGCTCGTGAATGAAGGCTATGATTGTATTGTTCCATTTTAAGCATCCACATATAGCCTTGAAAACATCTTCACTGGTTGGAAGTTGTCTTTTAAGCAATTCAGCTGCTGACCCAAACACAGAATGTACAGTTGCACTTCTTTTAGAAGAACTCATATTCATAGAAGAACTAAATAAAATAATTGAAAAATTAATCAAAAATGAAATAAAACAACTATGCGTGATCCGATAATGAATACATCGTACACCAGTTATATTGAGAGAAAAATGGATGCAATGCTTATCCCAGTTGTCTGAACAAATTAGTTATTCATAAAAAAGGTTATAAAGATAAAACACAAATTTTATATGCATATCATTTCTTTTTTGAATAACCTAGGTCACAAATTTAACATGTTCAGTCACAAAAAACTCACAATAAATATGGTTAAAATTTCGAACAAAAGTTGGGAGTAGTAAAACTATGTAGTTTTCAAATATTTGTACATATTCCATGTACTACCATGATGTAACAACTTTTTAATAATGTTTCAATAAAAAAAATTTTTTTTACCCACCCTAATATATATATATATATATATATATATATATATATATATATATATTAGGGTGTAGATATTACATATATCTGTGTGTAAGTATATATATATATATATATATATATATATATATATTTATATCTATACTTATAAGACGCGACGCATTTGTCGTCTGTCTGTCTGTCTGTCTGTCTGTTCCCTTATAACTCAAGATCCAGACAAAAAAACCAAAAAACGTGAAATTTGTTACACATACACATAATTACATGGGGAAGGTTATAGGACAGGTTTCGTTTCATCTGGATGGGTAGTTTAATTGTAATTAATTTTTTTTTATTTTAGTATTTTACTATATTAAAGTAATCTCGACGGCGCCATAAGTAAAATTCCTCTGTGACGTCATTCACCGATGATCGAATAGAACTTGCGCGCTGGTGCTGTATCGTGCCTTTGTGATGCAAAGAATTGTTGTTTTTTCATGCTCTCTGATTTGTACAGTTTGAGGAAGGTAAAGGAATGAAGAAGGATTTTAGAAGAAGTGTGAATCTATAATATATATATATATATATATATATATATATAGAGAGAGAGAGAGAGAGAGAGAGAGAGAGAGAGAGAGAGAGAGAAAGAGAGAGCGAGAGAGAGGGAGGGAGAGAGAGAGATAAAGCGAGAGAGAGGGGGTAGGGGAGAGAGGAAAGGATGGTTGGAGGGGGAGGGAGTGGGAGAGAGGGAGATGGGGGAGAGAAGGAGTGAGGGAGAGAGGGAGATGAGAGAGAGAGAAAGGGAGGGAAGGAAAAAGAAAGGAAGGGAGGGAGAGAGGGCGTAGGGAGGGAGATAGAGTGGAGGGAGGGAGAGAGAGGGTGGGAGAGAGGGAGGGAAAGAGAGATAAAGAGAGAGGGGGCAGGGAGGAAATTAGGGAGGGAGGGAGGGAGAGGGAGGAGGGTTGGAGAGAGGGAGAGAGAGGGGGATGGTAGAGGGGGGATGGAGAAAGGAGGGAAGGAGAGTGGAGTAGGAAGGGAGAGAAATGGGAGGGAAGGAGAGAGGGAGAGAGAGGATGGGAGAAATGGGAGGGATGAGAGATAAAGAGTGAGAGGGGGGCAGGGAGGGAGAGAGAAGGAAGGAGGAAGGGAGAAAGGAGGAGAAATGGAGGGAGGGGGAAGGACAGGGGGAGAGAAGGAGGGAGGGAGAGAGAGGGAGATGTGAGAGTTAGGAGGGAGGGAGGGAGGGAGGGGAGGGAAAAGTGAAAGGGAGAGAGGGGGTAGGGAGGGAGTGAGAGGGGGAGGGAGTGAGAGAGGAAGGGAGAGAGGGGGTAGGGAGAAAACAGAAGGTAAACTGAAAACCTTATTTTAAACCCGGGCAAAGCCGGGTACTTGCAGCTAGTATATATATATATATATATATATATATATATATATATATATATCTGTGTGTAAGTATATATATATATATATATATATATATATATATATATAAATAAGTATATACTGTAAGTGTTTATATGTTATATAGCGATAAATTATATACCGTACTGTATTCTTGTGTGTAAGTATGTTAATTGATTTGTTAATTCATTTGTGCTTTTTTATATTTATATATTGTTTATATTTATTGATACATTTTTTTTAGTATTTACTACATTTCATTAAAAATAATTAAGTGAATGGTATTAAATTCTAAAACTTTATGGTGTAATTAAAATTGAAAACTGTAATAAAACAGTATAGAGATAATTAAAACATATTATATTATTAAATAATATGCTGAGTTCAACAAACAATACAATTTTGGGTGGTTAAAAACAATTAATTGAATAGAAATACATGAACATCAACAAATTTAAAAAATATCTTGTAAAAATGACACTCTTTGACCTAACCGAAGGACAATTTTCAAACTTTCAAAGCAAAATTTTTATCGTCAGGTTTCATTTTTCATTTTTTTTTTATCTTCTGTTGTTCTTTCTTTCATGTGTCAACATTATACATTCTTTCTTTCGTTTCATTTTGGTTATAGTAACAGTTGTATATTGTCATCGCATTTAAAACATTGAAGTACGCACTAGTCGTTGCACTCAGTGATCAGTCGATAGTATGACTAAAATATAAACTTATATCCCCATATCATATTTGGTGGAGCTTTGTATCACACATAAAGATAATATGGGTCATTTTTGTTTTGCATTAAAAAGTTCACCCTCTAATTGACATGAATATTTTAAAACATAAAATTTTTCAAATATTTCGATAAAGGTTTCACCATTACAAATACATCAGCAGAACTGTTACTATTAAGCAATTCGTTCTGGTTCTGTCTCCGTGCAGTAAAACAAGCAATAAAAATCTGTAGATTCAGATATCTGTACTGCTGACTGTACTAAAGCTGCACCACCCTGCCGAGTAAAATGAATGGGAAATGCACTTAGTGCACTGCAGGCACGCTTTAAGGTTTTTACAACTTCTGCCTTGTGATCCAAGTTGTCTGTCCAGTTGGTTTTAAATTTTGGATTGACCACTGCTGCAGTTTTGCCTCTGGATCAGAGGTGTGCGGATCTTGAAATTTAGCGTCCGCGTCCGTCCATGGATTTCTATCAATGATCCGTGTCCGCAGAAACTTATAACATTGGTTTGCAGTCAATCCGCGCGTCCGCATTGCTGAAATTTAGCTGTTTAAATGACTTGAAATTTTTTATGGTAACGCTAAAGAAGATCCGCGTCAGTCCGCAACTTAACCATACGAAGCGTCCGCTGTCAGTTCGCGGATTCGGAAAAGTCTGCGGATCTGCGTCTGCAAGCGGACGCGTCCGCTCATCTCTGCTTTGGATCAGAAAATATAAAATCGAATCGCGCATAAATGCAATCACTAACAGCTCTGGCAAGGGGTTCACACACCGTGAGAGGGTGTTTATGTCGCAAAATCATTACCTGTAATTTTTCTTTTATAATGGTTAGTGTGAGTTGCAAATAGCCAAATCCAATATTACTTTTTCCTTCCCAAAATGCCCAGTCCACAACACAATGGATCAGATGCTTCAATGTATTCTGCTCTAAATATTTTCTGCTGCGGAGTCAGTTGCTTGATGTCAATATTATCAAACACCATATCAAGTTAAACTTCTAATTCTGGATTGAATAGTAAACAATGTAATTTTGCAACAGAATCGTAAGTGGAATTCCACCGAGTGTCACCGGGAGTAACGAGATACGTGCCGTTTGCCGCAGCCAAAGATGAGCGATTTTGTTTGTTCCAGATAGCTACTAACTTTAACCAGGACGAATTGCTTAATAGTAACAGTTCTGCTGAAGTAGACAGATATCTTGAAAATAATTCATCAAAAATGCTGTCATTATACCTGCAACTGAACACTGGACTTACGGCTTGTGCTGTAGTTGATCGACTGGTTTCATTGGGTGGGCGTGTTTTTATACCATTACGTTCTAGGCTAAGCAATGATCATTTTGAAATGATGGTCTTCTTACTCGCTGCCAAGTCAGGGCTCGATTTACCGCCGGGGATATCCCCTGCACTGAGAACTGACATCCCCGGCTCTGCTTTAGCTAATATATCCATGCCGGGGATGAAATCATAAACATTTATATAGTCGAGAGCGACTGACGATAATAAGAGATGCGGTAATTGCACATGCCAACTCTAGTAAACAAACCGAATTCTTGCGAGACGAATACCACGAATTCCTTAAGCTGTCCCTTGTTTACCTGAATGCTACAAATAAGGAGGCTAACTTTAAAAGACCAGGTGCCCTGCACAAAGCACGATGGATGGCAAAGCTGATATATTGCCTCAAGATTGCACTGTGTGAGAAACAAATTCAATTATTGCCTCCAGGTACTATTACCACACGTGATCAAGTGCCAAAGATTCGTGCATTTGCTACATTTGTAACACATGTTTATGTCGTGTGGTGGCTCACTTGCAAAAAGAGTTATGATGCACCATGGAATGATCTACAGCTCTACAAGCGACTTTTGGATTACAACGATGTCAACAGAGACATATCCAAGTCAGCAATCCGTGCCCTGAATAGGCATCTGTGGTACCTCACTGCTGAAATGATCCCACTTGCTCTGTTCAGCAATGAAGTACCTGTGTTGGAAAAGCGAGCTCTAGCAGATGCTCTATTAAGGCTTCGACCAGTGGTTGCCCTCCAAACTCCACATAATCGATTTGGAAATGGTTGGGGAAAACCACGATTCCAATCAATTGATTCTAAAACTCGGTTGTGTGATCTGGCTGGAGTTGACTCGTGGTTTAGTATATACAGACTTCAACTGGACACAGGATTCCTCTAACTGCCTGTTGATGATTGGTGCCAAACAGCTTCTTACATTGCCAGTGCAGAAAATGTTGCTGCTATTAACGTTGTTAACGATTGTGCCGAGAGAGGAGTGAAACTGGCATCTGACTTTATTGAAGCAGCGCGAACGGATGAACATTTTCAAAACATTCTTCAATTGGTAGAAATGGACCGCAAAAACATCTCAAATGTGCGTAAACCTTACAAACGTGCAACAAAGTGACACTGTATTAAATGCAACAGTAATAAATAATTTAATACTTTAATGTAATTTTTATATAGGCTAGAATAAACTTTTTTTTTCTTTACATGTTTTGTGATTTCTTGGGCGACCTCTAAATCAACTCTGATTTGAAAAATATTTTACACAAGTTATTACACAGCTCAACAAAAATTTTTTTTTTCGAATTGCCAAGAATATTTGAATGAATTTATAGCAATTCATGGGCGCTGATTTCAAAACTGCCACTGCTTTTGCTGAATTGGCTCTAGTTTCTGAGATATTGGACAATCTTGAAAATATGATTGTACCCTTTGTGTAAAACAAATGCAATACGTTTGGTGTCTGTTGTTTTATTTAACTATACCAAGTTATAACTTGGTTTATGTTTTTCTCTTTTATAGCTGCTTTCTAAAGACATCATGAGTTCATCATGAAGATGCTGCAAAAATAATCCGAATGTATTCTGTTACATCTGTGGAGAATACATGATTGAAAAGCAAAGAAGAAATATAACTGACTTTGTGTAGCAGGCATATTTGGCTTATTTCGGTGTGAAGCTGGAAGACCAAGACAAGTCTTGGGTTCCCCATAAGGTCTGCAAAAACTGCGTGGAGAGCCTACGGCAGTGGACAAATAGTGAGAAGAAAAGTCTAAGTTTCGGTGTACAAATGATATGGCGAGAGCCGAAAGACCATTTTGGTGATTGTTATTTTTGTATTGTGAATGTTAAAGGCTTCAATCGCCACAAGAAATCTAAGTGGGGTTATCCACATAGCAGTGAAGTTCATATACCAGTGTTTACTGGATTATTAGAGCTTTCACCATCAGACTCCGACGAGGGGCAAGATCTGGAGTTTTTGGCAGGTGAAAACAGTGGAAGCGATTATGAAGGAAGTTCTTCAACACCTCAACCATTCAGCCAAGAAGAACTCAATAACCTAATACGAGACCTAAATCTGTCCAAGCAAGCATCTGAGCTTTTAGTGTCCAGGCAATAAAAGAAATTTTCCCAAACCAGAAGTTAAAATAACATTTTATCGGAAAAGAGAAGATTTTCTTCTTCAATATTTAAGTTTACTGTAATGACATCCCTGGACTTCCGCTCCAAATGGGACTACAAGACTACCATTCCGAAGACTGGCGTCTTTTTATAGACAGTTCCATCACAAGCTTGAAATGTGTTCTGTTACACAATGGTAACCGATATGCATCTCTTCCCATTGCTCACTCAACAACACTTAAAGAAGAGTATGAGAATATCAAAACAGTATTGCAGAAAGTCCGTTATTATGAGCATCAGTGGTCAATTTGTGTTGATCTAAAAATGGTAAACTTCTTGCTTGGGCAGCAGTCAGGATACACAAAATACCCATGCTTCATGTGCCTTTGGGATAGCAGGGCAAAGCAAGATCATTGGACAAGAGTAACATGGCCTGCAAGGGAAACCATGACTGTAGACAAAAATAAGATCATTCTCCCACCGCTTTATATCAAATTAGGTTTAATGAAACAATTTGTTAAGGCTTTGGACAAATCTGGCAAATGCTTCAAGTATATTTGCAGATCATTCCCCGGATTGAGCATGGAGAAGCTGAAAGCTGGGATTTTTGACGGTCCTCAGATTCTGAAATTCATCAACGATCGACATTATACTAATTTCATGGATCACCTTGAAGCTTCTTCATGGAACAGTTTTGTTTCAGTTGTCATGAAATTCTTAGGTAATAACAGAGCATAGAATTACGAAGAACTGGTGCAAGATATGCTCGCTAACTTCAGAAACATTGGAGCAAATATGAGCATCAAGGTACATTACCTGCACAGTCATTTAGACAAATTTCCAGGTAACCTTGGGGACTTCAGTGAGTAACAAGGCGAGAGGTTCCATCAGGATATGATGGTGATGGAGGAGAGATATCAAGGAAGATGGGACATACATATGATGGCTGACTACTGTTGGAGCCTCCAGCGCAATTGCACCAACGACACATACAAAAGGAAGTCGAGCAAATAGCGATTTGCTAATGCATTACTATAGACAATTAACATATTAATTAATTAATTAATTAGACATAATTAGTTTTTCAAATGAAAATGTTTTCTTCTATAACACTATTACACATATTTTTGAACAAATTTCTGCATGACTATTAATAGTTTCACTACTTTTTGTTAGTATACTATTATACTTCATGCAATTCTTGACAAATTCCAAACACGGTGCATACATTATTTAATTAATTTTGATTATCTCGTAAAATAGAGCCAATCTAGCAAAAGCACTTACATATTCTAAATCAGCATGGTTGACTTTGTATAAAATGATTCAAATATCACTGGCAACGAAATCACTGTTTACCAGTCTTATTAATGATATTAGAACAAATTAGAAACATAGACAGCTCAAAAACAAACAATCAATTTTTTTCCTCTATTGTGGTGATGCACCCTAATATATATATATATATATATATATATATATATATATATATTTATATATATATATTTATATTTATATATATATATATATATATATATATATATGATGAACCCTTTTTATATATATATTTGATGAACCCTGTTTATATCTATGGTGAACCCTTATTATCTATATACATAATCGTCTAACATAGACGGTGGTTCGACGACCGACAGACCTTCACACCGTGCGGTGTATAGGATGTTCATGGCAATAAAAGCCACATGTCTGCACGTTACAAATACGGCACCGCACGAGTTGAAAGCGTACATCGCTAAAAAAAAAAGTCTGAGTTCTACGTCATACCTTCGCGGAGTTAAAAAACAAAAACAGCGCGCCTCATCGACTATAAAAATAGTCTGGGGAATTCCAAAATTATAGAAACTGAAAAGAGACAATGTATGCTAAATGAGAGTATGTTTGGTGCGCATTTTGTTCATCAAATGAATCTTTCTTGAATAAAAATGAAATGCTGGGGAATTCTAAACACAATAAGGATTTCTTATTAATGAATTAAGATTTTTAATGGTTGCAGAAAAGGGGGGGGGGGAGTCAAGCAGACGATTTGAGATGCAACACCGCTATTTTTTTAACCTCACGTCTCTCTTTTTTTTTTAAATACGTCGTGCTAAACATGATAAATTATAAAATTATAAAAAAAGAACTGTTGGAATGGGGGTGTAGGGTTGAGAAAGGAGCGTTTAACGGGGGGGGGGAGGTAGGTAGGGAGAAGTGTCACGTGGTATTGTTAACAGGATTTGTCGTATGTACATTGATACCCACTGCGACTCGAGCATGTCTTGAGTGGAAGGGGGTTGGAGGGCGGGAGAGGGAGGGAGGAAAGGATGGGTGTGGAGCTAAGTGGAAGAGAATGGGAAATAGAAGAAATAGTTGGATGTTAGATTCAAAGTTTAATGGTCGGGGTTTTTTTTGTTAAGAATCTATGCCCATAATGAGGATTATTTTCTTTGGGATGAACTATATAAAATATGAACTTAATGTATTATTAAGTGTCCCTTAAATGTGTTTTGGCCACAATAATCTGTTCATGTCCTTTGGGGCCACTTCGAGTAGATAGACATGCTATTTTCGCATATAGACTGATTGTTAAAGCGCTCGAATATATATCACCATTTTCAACTCCAACTGCGTGCCTAATAGCCGGTCCGAGTACCGGGCCTGTCCAGCTAGTGTATATATATATTAGGGTGGTGCTTAGGAACCACTAAAAATTAAAACCTTGATTTCTTTAGGTCTTACCCCTTTAAATTGTTCCTTTGGATGTAGAAACACCTAGAAAAAAAATGGTGCTGATATCTTAATATTTAGAGGTAGCTCAATGAAGCCAAAGTTTAGTTAGGTCACGTTCAACAAGTAAACAGATCACGCTTTTGGAATTTTTGGCTTTTTTAATCAAACACAACATTAAACTGTAGAATGAATTATTAATTATTAAACAAGCACTAACAATCCTGCATCTACAATATTCTACCTGTAATTATAGTTCAATGTTATCAGTCCGATAAGAAGTCATTTTGACAATGTCTGCTTCTTAGTTTCTGGATAGGATCGTCGATGCTGTTTAACAGTCTGCAGCAGGAACTGAAGCTGCTCCTCATCTCTGGTGAGGATTCCACTGTACTCTTGAATCAATGCTACACCCCTCTCTGCATGGTCGTTGACAACCTGAATCTGCCGAACGGTCTCCAAAGATCGCCGATAATCTTCATGGTTGGTCCACTCATCTGGGTCAGCATCCAGGAATCCAGTCTGAAGCTCCATCATGTCAAAGAATCTCTTAGACTTTGGCGACACGAAGTCCTCCAGCCTCCTGTTGTTGAAGCATTCCAAATCAACAGAGATTAGCTTGATGTCATCTGGCTCCTCATTACCGCTTTCATTCATGGAATTTACCATGCCTCTTTTTGTTTCCGCCGATACCTGATCATCGAAGAATGCCAACCCAACCAATTCAAGGGACAGGTACAAGAGGTGCTTTGAAAAATTGTTGGATGCAGCACTGGAAACAGCTATGTTGATTCCGGAGTAGCTGAGAATTGATTGGAGCAACAGTATATCATTGTATGGAGCAGCGGCTGCCAGAGTAGCCGTGAACCAGGCTCTCATGTAGACACGTACAATAAAGATGCACAGCTCTTGAAGACTTCTCTCTTCCTTGATTATCAGTCTGAATTGCCGTTTGAACATCCTTATCTTCAGGCTGTACAGAACCTTCGACATCCAGAGAGCATGGTGCATTGCTCCAGGAGCAATGATGTGCACTCCTCTTTCAGGCATGACCCCAAGAAATAGCAGAGCAAGTTCCATGAACTCTCGATAATCATCTCTTGGCTGCTGCTCTTGAATATGCTTCTGAGCAAATTCAATCAGAGAGTTGCGCACAACTTCTAGCGAAGTATACACGTCTGAATTTGTCAGTGATGTTTCATAGTTTGCTCTGCCAATGAACTGCCAATGATCCTTGAAGCGTTTGAATAGCAGAACCTCAGGAGATGAAGTGGCACCTAGACAGACTTGGAAGACTGCGCCCAGAATCAGTTCCATAATGTGATGTCTGCAAGCAAGTGATAGAAGACCTCGCTGAAGTTTTTGCTCCAGCAGGATGCAGGTACCACTAATCCGACCAGTGTTGGAACTAGTAGTATCAAAGCACATGCCTCTGATCTTGTCACTAACACCCCAGTCTTGCAGAGCTTGAAAGACAGTTCCGGCCTGTGCAGCACCAGTTCCGGGAGGCAGTTCCGCAACAGTTAACAACTGTGATGCTCCTTTCTCAGAAACAATTACAGGAAGCCTGTCGATGCATACTTTATTTGTGAGATCCGGAATCAACTTTCCATCACAATGCACAACCATAAGATAATCAGCTTGGAACTCGGCTTTGAGATGTTCTGCGTACTGGGATCTGTGTAGCATTCTTTGACGGCGAACTGTCGAACGGTTCAGAGCCAGATCTAGAACATCGTGACTAAGGGACGTGGCTGTCTCAGCAATGACAAGTGTTGCTGAATTGCTTGACATTTTTGTTCGATCCAGTGCAGCTGTTAATCGAGGTGTTAGGATTGGCTTTTTGCCTCTCCTTTTCTTAGCACTAGCAGGTGTTTGAGATGAGCAGCTTGCAACAGGTTCTTCACATTTTGTTGTACTCTGCTCGTTGCTGTCATTCTCCTCAGCTGAGCTACTGCTACATGACGACTATACAAGGACTGCTGACTCCAGAAGCCTCTTTTCCTGCTCTTTAATCTGTTGGTGACTTAACATCATCCGCTGCTTTCTGTCTGCTGAACGTCTTTCCTTGTCAGACAATGTCCGGTCTACCCCAGCCATTGCTATAAAATTTATCTCTTAACTATTTGTTTGCTGGCAAACTGCCAAACTGGCACGTTGCCAATAGTTTCTAGGTGGTGTAGGTAGGCTAATAGTTTCTTTTTCTAGGCCTACTAGGCCTGCTGTGTATTAAATTACCACTTCCAGGCCTATTTACATGTTTTATATGCTTAGTACAGCAGTGTAGGACAATCCACATAACTTAAATTAACATTATACAGTGTTATACACACAACAACAGTGCAGTACACTATGTATTTTCATCGCGGTCCAATACTCCTAAACTATGACGCCATTGAGCTACCAGTAAACATAAACTGAATACCTTAATATTTTATTTTAAGAGTTTCTATATATAAACGAACAAAAATAGGGGGTAAGGGCAGAGGTTTTTGAAAGTTCGTTTCTA